>OY856189.1:3922488-4040973 GCA_963693315.1 Diogma glabrata | reverse complement strand
TTGAATTCTTCAGGTGTGAGTCCATTACAGTCAATAGTTTGATCCCCTAAAACGCCCGTTCGTTTGAGCTTGTTCCACAGTTGTTTAACAAGTTGTTCTATACTATAATATATTGTCCCAAACGACTTCTTCGCATCTCTTATCAGAAGTGCAACACGGTTCCTATATTTGCAGAAAATCTTCTAGTTATCTGGAGTTGGATCCTCTTTATAGGCTCTAAATGCCAGATCCCTAATAGATTTAGCGTTAACAACAGCAGGAGTGTCCCATGGATTGTCTTCGGTAGAATACGAAGTAGTGAACTGCCTAACAGGTGCATGAGTATTAAATAGTTGAAGGAGTGCCGAATTCAAGATGGTTACTTGCGCATTAACATCATTGGTCAAATATAAATAACTTCAATCCATGTTGCAGGAATCAGACAGGAGATTGGCATTATTCACGGATTTGTAGTCTCTAAAGCAGAAAGTTACTGGTGGTTTAGGAGAATAGAAGTCAAAGGAATGATAAATAAATGCATACCTAGAAATTCCTGGAGCCCAGAATCGATCACTCAGGAGTATAGGACTACAATTATTAACAACAAAAATATAAAGCAAGGAACTAGAACCATAATGTACATCAAAGTGTGTTGGTTTATTATTGTGTAGAAGTTTAGCATCAAATTTCTCAAAGAATGATTCACAATTGTTTGAGGCAACAGATTCAAGTAGATTAATGTTGAAGTCGCCCATGATTTCCACATTTTGATATCGTGCCAATATCTCAGTATGATCTTCTTCAATAGACATTAACTCACCGTGTGGGCGATAGACCACCCCGACAAGCACCTTAGAACTGGCCACAATAACTTCAAGGAATAGATATTCTACACTTGATTCTACAGACCTTGCAATGACGTTAGTTTCAAGTTTATCCGAGACATAAACAGCAACTCCACCTCCTCTAATAGAAGGCCGATCATTTCTGTAAATTATGTAGCCCGATATACCGACAGCATTATTAGAAACGTAGATTTTTAGCCATGTTTCCGAAACCCCAATTACATCAAGCAAATTATCATGTAATATATTTTTTATTTCATCAAATTTTGATGAGTTTGCAGAAGGTTTTATGCTTTGGGAATTAAAATGACCAACATTGGAATGTTTCTTCTTTGAATTAAGATTACGTTTGAGTATGGTATTATCGATACCCGCCGGTTCACTACAATCAAGCACGATCATGCAACAGTATTGGAACGGGATGGTTCATAGGGAACAAAACAACACATCCGCAAAATTTGTAAAGTACATTCAGTCCTACAAATCAATTCAGCCCCCATTGTTAACCTACACATAGATAATAATATAATATATCACTCCAACAACTATCACAAGAGAGCTTAAGTTAATGGGAGACAATGACAATAGAAAGGAAATAATAGCGGAATAGGAAAAGGTGACTAGAAAGTAACACGATCATCACTAAAGATCAATAAGAGTGCCAATCAAGCATCTTGTGATGAAGTTGTTTCATCGGGTAATGATGAGAAATGCATTCTGAAGTTCTCAGCAGGTGTTTCGCCCAATATTGTGTCTTTATCCTCATGATACATATAACTGACCACGGAAACTAGAGAATCCCTTAAGCTTATTTGCACGCCTAAGAGCAATACAGCGTTTTTTAATCCTATATCATTGAAATTAATATACTCTGGATGCAATATCAGTTGTAATGACTTGATTTAGCTCCAAATTAGTACCTTGAAATATGAAGCCATAAGGCTGTCACGGATTGTGGAATTTGTAAGCTTGACTAAAGCTGAGTTTTTGAGTCCAATCAAGCGCTTGCAATACATAATATCCGTTGAGTGTATTTGGTTTTGTAGGACAGAAGATGCTTCTAACACGAATTCTTTAATATCAGTCACAGTGGCAGGTATTCCAGAAATGATTATGTCTTGCCTTCGTGAAAGCACTTCCAATTTTTCCATAATAGTTTCGATACGTTGCTGCCTTGTATTATTAATAGAGCTTTCTAGTGGTTCAATACGTTGTTTACACGTTGCTAACTCCATATCATACGTTCTACATACATCAGACATCTTTGCCTCTACCAATTTACAGATCTCCGCTTTAAAGTTCTCCATCAAATCCGTTTTCAGAACGTTCACAATTTGAGTTTTCAAGTCCAACATTTCTGCTTTAAGCTTTGCGAGTCCATTATTAAACTCCGACACACTCAGCAAGTTGTTATTACTTGAAGGACCACTTTCGCCCGTAATCGAACAAGAAGAGCAAACCCATTTCTCAGATTTGGCTTTATCCCTGGAAAGCTCGTTCAATTGTTTAGAACTTAGTCCTACACACACATGATGGTACCAACTTCCACATTTGCAACATCCAACAGAGCCGCTCACCACTTCTTTAGAACAAAGCGGACAACTAACCATATTTGTTATTTTTAGGTTAGGTTTCTCAGTATCACGTATTATCGTTTTAGAATAATTTAAATAATAAAAGACTTCATTTAAATAGAAAAACAATGAGAGCTAAATAAATTTCAACTATTTACGTGTTGACATTTTGAAGTTTATTGCTTGTTCTTGGTTTTATTAAAAATTTTAAATTTGTTAATGAAAATAATACAAAAATGTTTATATAAAAATTTATTAGTTCTTAGAAATATAATATATTTTATTTTAATTTTATTTATGTATATAATGAATGCACCGCTTTTCATTTTTCGATTCATCAAAAGTTTTTGGTTTGATATAATTTTTAATATCGATCAACAACCCCGATATTGTAAGCCTGCTTGTTTTTTTTAGCACAGAAAAAAACGTGAACCTATAACGGCATTTTTTAACATCCAACTTGAAATAGAAAACTGTATATAAAAAAACTTTAAAAATTTAATCAAAAACGCTTATCCATATTTTTGCTTATAGTAAGAGTTCAATATTTTTGAATATATCGTAATCAATCGCCCTATGAATATTGGAGGTTTTGTATCGATGGTAAATGTGATTTAGTTAATTCGGCTCGCTGCTCAGTTTTATTAATCTTCGTTTGTGAAAAAGTTGTTCACATAAATATACGTGCTGTTAAACAAGGATATAATGCGTATAACAAGATTTTGAATTCCTAATCAGCCTGCCATTCGTTTGATGAGTACCAATTACTTATTACTTCTTGAGGCACCTGTTCTTAACGAGTCCAACAACGACGAGTCTGGTTCCCGCTCGGAAAATTGCCCTGGCTCAACAGTTTGGCATTTTGGCCCGACAATTAACAGATTGAAATGTTTGGGTTGTTGAACTTGACAATAGCAGACAAATTTTAGTTGGAATCGACAGTAGCAGACAAATTTTAGTTGTTAACTCTCAATTTCTAAAATGAATTTCCACTCCCATTTATAAAAAACAAAATTGTGCTAGCAAATTTAGAAGACGCCAGGCAATCACCATTTTTCGGAGTTTACCGGGCAAAAAAGCGGTCGAATAAAGAAAATTGTAGAAAAAAACCTGTCGAACTAGTCAAGGACAGGTGCCTCATAAAATATTAATATGCGGTAATCATCAAATGAAACGGGTGAGGGTCTGGTGAGTATTGTGATACGGTCTTCAGATACTTATTCGTAATATAATACTTTGGAATACCAATTTCCTTATATTTTTGGTTAAAAAGCGTGTCGCATCGTAGTTCTGTAAACTCCATTTGCAACTTTTCGTCAACCTTTTCAATGTCAACAGATATCGGAGAGCAAAAATTTTGGACACTCACTAGTTTTAAAAACTGAAAACCTCTTTTCGATATCGTCTACCAACATTTTTAGTTGATTTTCCAATTTCTAATTTTGGAAGTTTCAGTAAAAGACCCAGGTTAGAAATACCAAGGCTTATCGAATGAGCCAAGCTTGGCCCAAGCTTGGAAAACTAAGAAATGATTATCAAGGCATGGCCAAGCCTTAGTCTGATACATTTTGTCATACTAAGCCAAGGTTAAAATAAATAAATGTAAATTGTATCTTTTGACTACTATATTTAGTTTTGGGCCAAGCTTGGTTCAATGTTGAAACAAATTTATTGTAATTGTTATATAATTTCAGCATTTGTGCAGTGATGGACTGTAGTAACCAACAAATTTACAATATATGAGGAAATTCCACTACAACACTCGGGTAATAAAAGGCTAAGGGGCCAGACCTGCGCCAAGCTCGCACTGCAACAGCTTTCGGGGTTTTGTCCAGGCTTAATATTTTCAAACGGCCAAGTTTGTACCAAGTTTGGACTGATGTCTTTGGGCCATATCTGGCAAATAAGACTTGGGCTAGATTTGCCAAACCAATTTTTTTTCCAGACCTCCTTTAAATGTGTGGAAAGAAGTTGTTGAAAGAGTAACATTTATAAAATTAGAGAAAAGCTTAAAATGACTTGCACATGTTTACACTACATTAGACTAGTAAATAATGCGTAACATAATAAACTGAATCTTGGTTCAGTCTAGGCATTTTCAACTGGCCCAGAGTGTAACCAAAGCTAGCTAGCCAAGGATTATACTGCATTATACATTAAAATGCAATATTTAAAAATATACTTTTTTAATATGTTTATTTTTAATTTTAAATTCTATTAATAATCATATAAACTTCCTTATAGTAACAATTTGAATTTGATTTTTTATTTTAATGAATATCGATTTCGACTTACGTCATCCTCAGTTCTTAAATTATTATTACAATCTTTGCTTAAACTAATGTCTTATATACCATTTAAACTGCTATTTTTTATTATTATGTCATATATTTTGTTAGTTTTAGTGTTGCTTTCATCATTTAAAATGTTGTTATTGTTTTTATGTTTATATATTTCTATTTCTTCCTATCTATCTAGATGTTGTACTTTGCTTGTTTATGTAATATGGTTAAATTTGTGTTGATATTGGTATATTTGTGTTTTTCTATTTTCAA
Organism: Diogma glabrata; assembly: GCA_963693315.1. NCBI lineage: Eukaryota > Metazoa > Arthropoda > Insecta > Diptera > Cylindrotomidae > Diogma > Diogma glabrata. The sequence continues at coordinate 4,036,020 of OY856189.1, read as the reverse complement.
ATGCTGGGCACATCTGGATTTTGGATCACTTTTATTAATTTCACTGGTGTGTTCAATAAATCTTTTTGTGAAGGACCGTCTCGTTTGACCTATATAAAATTTACTACAGTCATCACAGGCAATTTTATAAACACCTGTGTCTAAGGTTTGGGTTTTTTGGTTTTTAGGTAATTTTCTATTTTATTTTTGTTTTTGTAAGCTGCAATATTGTGGCGGTCTGTATTGATTTATTATGTTAATATGATGAGTTCCCATTTCTATTAGTTTTGATTCTTTTAACTTTTTTAATATCAATTTTTTATTTCATTTTTCTTTTTTATCGTGATTTCCATATCATTCTTTACTGATTCCATTATTATTTCATATTCTTTTTGATGATATACAAAAACAGCATAGAACATTCCATTAAGTTCAAGTTAGAAAATGAAGAAAATAACACAATAAATTTTTTGGATTTATCTATCAAAAATGTAGATTCAAAACACACATCCAAATAATTCCGAAAACCAACCCAAACGGATCAAAAAATAAATATTAAATCACATCATCCATTCCAACATAAACTAGCTGCATACAACCACATGATCAATAGATTGAACAATATACCAATGAATGCAGAAAATTATCAAGACGAATTAAATAATATAAAATACATAGCCAGTAAGAACGGATATAAAAACGAAATAATTGACACATTAAATAGAAAACATAAAAACAAGAAAAATTTGCAAACCCTAACAACACTGAGGAATAAAGAAAACTTAGCAGCCAAAAAATACATAGGCGTAACATATAATAAAACAACCTTCAAAATAATGCAAAAAACTTTAAAAATATATGGATATATTGCAGCTTACAAAAAACAAATAAAATAGAAAATTGCCTATAAACCAAAAAACCCAAACCTTAGACACAGGTTTTTATAAAATTACCTGTGATGACTGCAGTGAATTTTATATAGGTCAAACGAGACGGTCCTTCACAAAAAGATTTATTGAACGCACCAGTGAAATTAATAAAAGTGATCCAAAATCCAGATATGCCCAACATTTGAAAATTGAAAAACACAAATATACCAATATCAACACAAATTTAACAATATTACATAAAAAAAGAAAAGGACAACATCTAGATAGATAGGAAGAAATAGAAATATATAAACATAAAAACAGTAACAACATTTTAAATGATGAAAGCAACACTAAAACTAACAAAATATATGACATAATAATAAAAAATAGCAGTTTAAATGGTATATAAGACATTAGTTTAAGCAAAGATTGTAATAATAATTTAAGAACTGAGGATGACGTAAGTCGAAATCGATATTCATTAAAATAAAAAATCAAATTCAAATTGTTACTATAAGGAAGTTTATATGATTATTAATAGAATTTAAAATTAAAAATAAACATATTAAAAAAGTATATTTTTAAATATTGCATTTTAATTCAAAAGTGACAAAAGCACACAAACAGTGAATAATATGGAAAACCATAACAACACATATAATGAATTATACATTGCAAAAAAAATTAAAAAGCTATGAATTCGATTTATTTGTTTTAAAATTGGTCCAGCATTGTATTTAAATATTGATCCAATGTGTACAAATAATAATGGTACGTGGTTATTATTTAAGGTTAAAACAACATTCAACCAATTTTATTATAAAGCTTGTCTCAACGTTGTTCAACCTTAAAACAAGCTTGGCTCAATGTCAAAACAATCCTTTGTCCTTACCTGGGTAGTATTGGGACAGCATTGTATTTAAATATTGTTCCAATGTCTAAAAATAATAATGGTACGTGGTTATCATTTAAGGTTAAAACAACATTCAACCAAGTTTATTGTAAAGCTTGTCCCAGCATTGTTCGACCTTAAAACAACCTTGGCTCAATGTCAAAACAATCCTCTCTGCTTACCTGGGGAGTATTACAATTGCATGAATTTTCTCTATTCAATTATATTTTCTATAACCTTTTATTATGGTATCTTTTGTTTGAATGAATTTATTTGGCCATACAACGCAGTTATAAGCATGTTTTTACACTGAAGAATAATATTGAGTTGACTGATATTTCCAGTAATGTCTATTGAGAAAGCCAAGTCTTGTATCCAATCAACTTTTTCCATTTCAGTTCAGAGCGGAGTAGTGAAATCCGAAATTCTACGTCCACGCCGTGCTACCTGGGTAATGCTAACAGAATTAGGTTGGTGTAGCTGAGAGGGGCAGAGTAAATACTGCTTATACTCAATGATTCTGCACCATGGCGAGTCATTGGCGCCACAAAACCAATGCAACTCAAGCGTCTGTTCTCCATGTTAGGAGCGGCTTGGAGCGGGCGTCTGTCTTGGATCAAGCGGCTCGCTATATAAACGTGTAGCGAGCGTCTGTTCTCCATGTTAGGGGCGGTTTGTAGCGGGCGTCTGTCTTGGATCAAGCGGCTCGCTATATAAATATGTAAAAAGGTTGTTTCTGGTGACCTTAAAATGCAGAACGAACCCATTCACGAAAATTTGGGTTGGGCGAAGGGCTAACACCCCATTTCCGTAAAAAACTACTTGTCATGAATTCTGTACACAGGCCTCGGATTATCTCGGATTCATTATTAGAACGACCTCGGAAACTGTACCCGGACTACGATTTAAAAATGGGAACCTGGAACGTGCTAAGCCTTAGAAGAACAGGAGATCTACTGAAACTTACAAACCAAATCAATAGCTATACACTGGATATAGTGGCGTTACAAGAACTAAGATGGCCAGGGAGTGGAATCCACGAAACAGCCAAGGGATACACTCTCTACTATTGCGGTCATGAAAACGGAGGAGAATTTGGAGTTGGCTTTCTCACACATCGTCGCGTGAATCAACATGTTATCGACTTTCGCCCAATTAATATGCGGATATGCACAATGAGAATCCGCACGCAAAAATTTAATGTAACGATCATCAATGTTCATGCACCTACTGAAGACAAAGCAGATGACATTAAAGACTTGTTCTTTCTAGAACTCGAAGAAGTCATCAATAACATCCCGCGGCACGATATAAAAATCGTGGTAGGTGACTTCAATGCGCAAATTGGTAGAAGTGCAGAACTTAAAACACATGTCGGCCCTAACAGCTTGCATCATGCTAGTAACAATAACGGCTTTCGCACAGCTGAACTGGCTATGATGTATGATCTAGTAATTTCTAGCACTTTCTTTCCTCATAAGAGAATCCACAAAGCAACGTGGAAATCAAATGATGGAAGAACTGAAAATCAAATCGATCACGTCATGATTTCTAAGAGACACTCTACAAGTGTAACTGACGTTCGATCATACAGAGGTGCTGATATGGACACCGATCATATGCTTGTCATCTTTAAGTATAAGTGCAAATTATCATCTACATTTAATAGGCAAGCAAAAAAGACCGTGCGCTGGAATGTCGAAGCATTTTAACACCTGGAAACACTGAATAGATATCAGGAAATTGTAACGCAAAACATAGAAGAGCATGACATCCCATCTGAGATGCCATTAAACATACAAGAAGAATGGCAAACGCTTCAATCAACCATCATATCCGCAGCACAAACTACAATCGGAAAACGACCACCGAAATCACGTAACGAATGGTTTGATGACGAGTGCCGCGAAAGCATTGAGCACAAACAAAAACTGCGAGAAAAATGGTTAACAAGAAACACCCGAAGCTCCCAAACTGATTATCTATGCGCCAGAAAAGCCTCAGCAAAACTCCTACGGAAAAAGAAACGCGAACACATGAAAAGCTGTATCGAAAACATCAACCAACATGCGGCTAATGGAAATTCGAAAGAGTGTTTTGCCAATGCGCGGAATCTGACCAAAGATTTCCACCCAAGATCTACAGCCATCAAAAATGGAAACAACGAGCTTACAACAAGTGAACGTGATGTGCTGGAAGTATGGCGATCCCACTTTCAAGACCTACTGAATAGGACGAACGAAGTTCATCCTATTCGAGCAATTGCTCCGTCAAGTGTGGAGATTTTTGTCCCTTACCCAACAATAGAAGAAGTGGAAGCTGCCATCGAAAAATTAAAAAATGGCAAATCACCAGGTATCGATGGAATCCCTGCAGAACTACTTAAAAATGGAGGAGCAGCTCTGGTCTCACGTATATATGATCTGATTCTTGCAATCTGGGACCAAGAAGAACTACCTGCTGAATGGAAAACAGCTCTCATTGTTCCGCTACATAAAAAAGGTGACCGCCTAAAGTGTGCAAATTATCGTGGAATCGCACTGTTGAACACTGCATATAAAATACTAGCTAATGTCGTACTCGCTCGGCTCATCCCGTTTGCCGAATCTATCATCGGCGACTATCAGTGTGGTTTTCGTCCCAACCGTTCAACCACAGATCAATGTTTTACCTTAAGGATGATTCTGGAAAAATGTTGGGAGTACAACATCAGCATTCACCAGCTCTACGTTGATTTCAAGCAAGCATATGATAGCATCATCCGCGACAACCTCTGGTCTGCACTCATATGCCTTGGTATTCCAGCGAAACTTGTTTCTCTGTGCAAACTCACAACATCGGGATCAAACTGTAGAATAGTAATCGAAGGGTCAGTTTCTGACTCTTTTGATATAACATCAGGTGTTCGACAAGGTGATGCACTCGCACCCGTACTATTTAATTTGGCGCTTGAGTACAAGATAAGAAAAAGCCACATTGAGACACAAAACTGTATATTTAACAAATCTAGTCAAATTCTTGGCTATGCAGATGATATTGTGCTTCTCGGACGTAGAACAAGCGATATCAAGGATAGTCTCTCTCAGCTTGAAAGAAATGCTAAACGACTTGGATTATGCATTAACACCGGCAAGACTAAACTTTTAACAACATCCAGGAATATACCTCCCGGCAATCTGAATACTGGCGACTATGAAGTGGAACGTGTAGAAAACTTCAAATACCTCGGGTCTGTAATAACATCGTCAAATGACATGCAGGCAGATATTAAAGCTCGTGTCGCAGCCGCATACAGAGTTTTCTACGCATACTCAAAACTTTTGCGATCTAAACATCTTTCGCAGTCGTGCAAACTCACACTTTACAAAGCATTAATTCGACCTGTGCTTACCTTTGGAAGCGAAAGCTGGACACTGACTTCTTCCGATTGTAGAATTTTATCAACATTCGAGAGGAAAGTCATACGAACAATTTATGGTCCATGTAAAGTTGCTGAAAATCAGTATAGAATCCGAATGAATCATGAAATCAGACAGCTTCTTGGAGGCTGCGATGTAATCGGATTCATTAAATCTAACCGGATTAGATGGTTTGGTCATGTAGAAAGGGCACCATTAGATAGAATGATTAAAAAAGCGTCCCAACAACAACCAGCTGGTGTTCGTCGAAGAGGAAGGCCTAGACAACGCTGGCGTGATGACATCATCCAAGACCTTCGTGATATAGGATGTCGAAACTGGGGTCAACTGGTCATGGAACGAGACGATTGGAAGCTGATTGCACAGACGGCCAAATCCCTCCATGGGATGTAAACGCCAGAGAGAGAGAGAGAGTTCAGAGCAGTTATAATCTTTAATATCTAAAAAAAAGGTACGATTTGTAAAGTGGCATATTTGTTGGATATGGAGAGAACACGAAAGGATTTCGAGGATACCAAGTGAAAATAAAATTGAAATGTCTAGAGATATTATTTTTAGAGAATCTTGTGTTGAAAATAAATTTGATGATAAAAATTCTAATGATGTGTTCTTGCAGGGATCTAATGATGATCATTTAAAATCAACAGATTTTTTAGACGCAGTTAATGATGATGGATCAGATGATGGTGGCAATATGCTTCCTGATCCAATAAGTTGAAAAAATTGCTTGAGCAAGACAAGATCAAAATCAGTCAATCTTTGTGCTGCAGATGGTTATGTTTTTGTAGCAAAATCTTATGAACCATTATCGTATAGTGAAGCAATGCAATCAAAGTGGAGTGAAGAATGGAAATGCGCCATGGACGATGAAATTAACTCGCTGCACAAAAACGGCACATGGCAGTTGGTTAATTTACCAGATGGTCCAAAACCAATAGATAACCGTTGGGTTTACTGAATAAAAGTTGGACCGAATGGTAGCGTTGAACGGTATAAAGCTCGTTTGGTTGTTCGTGGTTTTGCTCAAAATTATGGTGTGAATTACGAAGAAACCTTCACCCTAGTTGTAAAATATACATCTGTTCGTTTGTTGTTGGCTATTGCTACTGCTAAAAATTTAAAAATATCACAGTTTGATATCAAAACAGCTTTTTAAATTGCACACTCATTTATATGCGTCAGCCAAAGGGTTATAATGATTCAACAGGAAGAGTTTGTAAACTTCAAAAAAGTTTAATAGCTGATCTATGTGTGTTTATTACTCATCAACAAAATAATCAAATATATTTGGCAATCTACATAGATGATGGATTGATAGTTGCATCTGACCAAAGGACATAAACGTGGTGAAAGGTTGTTTGAAAAGTGAATTTGATGTAAAAGTGTTTGATGCAACATATTACTTGGGTCTTGAAATTCAACGTAGTCATAATGGATCCATATTCATTCATCAATCAGCATATGCCAATAAAGTGTTGGGGAGATTTAATATGCCGCAATCAAATGGTGTATCAACACCTGCAGATAGTTGTCAAAAATTGTATGTTGAAAATGCAGATGAGGTTGTTTTTACTTTTCGAGAAGCAGTTGGCAGCTTGATGTATTAGCAATTGCAACAAGACCAGACATTACTTTTGCTGTTAGTAATGTGAGCCATTATTTAGAGAATCCAAATGCATTCATATCATACCTGTGAAACGTATTCTCATATACATCAAGGCGACTTTAAATTACGGTATTTATTTTTCAAATAATGTTAATTTAAAATTCAATTGTTATAGCGATGCAGATTATGCTGTTTTGTGTTCATGTTGGGGTCTGGTGCAATTTTTTGGAGCTCTCAACGTGTTTCTCTTTCGACAACTGAATCGGAATATGTGGCAGCCTGTCATGCTGTGAAAGATTTGATGTGGGTCAAAATACTATTGTCAGAGCTTGTTGGGCTACGACATCAAGTCAGCACTTTTTCTGGATAATCAGAGTGCTATTCGTCTAATCAAAAATCCAGAATTTCATAAGCGGACGAAGAACATTGATTTTCGCTACCACTTCATAAGAGAAAAGTTCATGGATGAAATGTTTGATCTATTATGCGTTGCCACAAATGATCAAATTGACGACATTCTAACTAAAGCTGTAGCGAAAGATAAATTTAATAATTCTCGTAAAATGATGGGTCTGATGGATATTAATGATTTTATTGTTTAACTTTTTGAAATTATTTGCAATGTTATTTTTATTGAATTATGTTTGATTAAGTTAAGTTTGCATTGATTAAGTGGGAGTGTTGAATTATTAATTATAATCAATGCAAGTATAGTACGCCAATGGCTAAATATCGTTTTAATTGAAACTTGTTTATCGTTATCACAAATACCTATGTATTAATGATTGTTTTATAGTCCAGTAACTTTATACATCACAGTATGCGTCAAATCCGGTAGTTCTGATTTTTTGCAGACTTGTTTATGATGTAGGCCTAATGAATAATCCAAGTTTGTGACATCTAGCGCCGAACGCAATTTTATCAAAAATCGAAAAAACCACGAAAAAATCGTTAGTTTTTCAAATTTTAGCGATTATAACCCTAAAGGAATAGTTTTTTCTTTATACTTTACTGAAACGTTTTTGAAGTAGACTAAATTTGCTACAATATGATAGTAGAACTGTCTCTGTAGACCCAATAGCTTCCGAGATTAACTCCTTCAAAGTTTATCATTTTTTTCGAACTTCGCAAGTTTTTGCAATTCTGTCGTTTTGAATGAATTTTCGAGTGATGTTTAAAATATTGGAAAATATTGCGAAGTTAAAAAAATGATAAATTTTGAAAGGCTTAATCTCGGAAACTATTGAGTCTACGGAGACAGTTCTAGTATCATATTGTAGCAAATTTAGTTTAATTTAAAAACGTTCTAAAAAGTATAAAGAAAAAACTAGTCCTTTAGGGTTATAATCGCCAAAATTTGAAAAACTAACGATTTTTTCGCGGTTTTTTCGATTTTTGACAAAGTTGCGTTCGGCGCTCGAGGTCACAAACTTGGATTATTCATTAGGCCAACATCATAAACAAGTCTGAAAAAATCAGAACTACTCGATTTGACGCATACTACCCCATGCTCTCAGGCGACACAGTTACTGTAATTATATTAAATCATTGTTCTGTTAGCCATCGAAAGTTATATACACTTGTTTAATTTTTCTATCTGCGCACAAAATCAACAATCTTTCAGTCAGTACCCCATACATAAGGTAATACAGGAGTTAATTTTGTTTGAATAAGTACACACAAGCACAGCATCACCAAGAAATTCTCCCCAGTTAAAATTAAGAGTACCACCGTTTACTGATTAAACAATTTTCGTCTGTTAGAATCCCTACTAGTATATAATATCTCACTTAAATTTAACCCAATGGCGATTAACTACATTATTCATATCATGAACTTTCGACAGCATAAACGTACTAAATTATGAGTGGGTTGCAGAAAAATATGTTTTTCTACATGAAAGTTTTAGGAATATGTATAAGTAACATTTGTATACAATTAAACAAGAGTTCTTAAAAACATGAATCATTTTGCTTACCTATAGCACTTATTTTATTTATATTATAAGAAAATATTAAAAACAACACAACATAGAATCGTACAAATAAATTAAAATTTGTAATTTCCACCACATTATTGAAACGATTTTTCATTTTTTTTATTTTAACTATCTTTTTCTTCGCTTTTTTATTATAACACTTAATCACTAGTTTTCATAAAATGCAGCACAGATTCACAGCCACTATTATTTGTTGTAACTATAAGTAATTAAGCTTTCTTAACTAATATTACATAAAATAAATAATTTTACAACCATAAATGGGAAAAACTTAAATTTCTTGGGTTTTTTTTATATTTAAAACAAAAACAAAAATGCTATGACAGTTTGTTCAACGTTTTAGTTAAGTTTGTTTATTACATTTTAATTAAAAGATATTTTTTTTAAGTTTCTTTTATTGATATAAATAGAAAAAAACAACATATCTTAAGATTTTCTTATTCTTATATTTTATTTTTATTTTCTTGTTAAAAACATATCCGATTATTTTCTTCCGATTATTTCGCGTGTTGATAATGTTAGATCTTTTGATAAACTTATTTAAAATATTTGTTTTTTTTTATACATATAGTGATGTTTTCCATTTAAAATTTTTTGCTTATTGTTTTCTTTTCTTAATTTATTTTTTGTTTTCATTTTTCGCTCTTAATTTTGTTGTTTTTATACAGAGGTGAAATAGTTAATCATGATTATTTTAATTAATTAGGGTTTAGATTTTAAAGTATCTTTGAATAATTAGGCTTGTTTCGGATTGTTTGGTGGAAATGTACATTTTAATGGAAAATAAAAAAAATTAGGTTGATTTCCATAGTGGAGCTCCCAAATTCATTTCTGTTAACTACTGAAAAGAAGAATTTATTTTCAAATTTCTAATTTAAGATCGCACATGTTCACATGTTCCACACAACAATAAAACATAGAATTTTTTTTATTATTATTGTTGTTATTTTTATGTAAATTTTTCTTCTTTCAACATCGACTTTATACTGTAGGTATTTCCTTTTAATCCTCATATTTGTTTTCTAAAAATAATTATGTTTGTAAATAAAACTATTATAATTGAATTCTATTTATACGGATTTTTTTGTCCTATAAATTAATTAGAAAAATATCAAATAATTTTAATTATGTTTCTAATAATAACTTCAACGTTAGAAATACACGATTGAGTTGATATGTGAGTGTCTGCAATCGTTAAAGTAGGTGAGGAAAGGTTACGTAGCAAAATTTGTTACAGAGATAAAATGCTATAAAAGTACATTAAGGAGTGATGGTTATTAGATTCAATATTGTGCCATGTATTTTCTTTTTTCTCTACTACTCGAACCATTTTGCGTTTTTCTAAACCATAATGAACTAACATTAATATGATATTTAATAGTAAATTAATTTTAAGGCAATTAAAATTAACGTTCCAAAATGGCATGGCAGCTCATAATTATTTTAATTTTTAATGTTTTTATTAGTCATAAATTAGATTCTACTCATACAAAAATTTGTATGACAATGAATCTACCTAGTTCCAGCAAATATCCTGCCTCTGGGACATATTTTATTGTCCCAGTCATGCTTGCCAGTACTTATCAAATGCAGCATTACTGGTCGTCATTATGGGTCACTTACTGAGCCAGCTGTACAATCTTGAATGTGGCATTGCCGATATTTTTCTCTAGCCCATGAAAAGCAGTTATTTATTGTCCAAAATTATTATCCAATAAAATAATAGTAATGGGGCCTGTCATGGCTGCCAGTTCTCACCCAATCATGCATTACTGGTCGGCAATAATAAATCATTACTGGACCATTTGTACAACATTGTGTGAGACATGTCAAACTACACTTAGACCTCCCCGATGTTGTTTGAGCAGTTTTTAGTGGAAGTACAACATTATCCCTTCAGCTCTTGAATGAGTCAAAACTACAATATCACCATTGGCGTAACTAGTAGGGGCCCAGAGTGTCCAACCCCTCTAGATGAATTTTTCATTTTGCAGAAAAGTAATTCATTAAATTAGTAATCTGGAATGAGTAGTTAAGTAAATTGAAGTGTATAAACGATGAAGAATTGGTAGTTTTGGATTGATACTAGCACTTGGGATCCCGAAACATTTTTACGATCCCGAAATGCCGGGATTATTGAAAGCAACTGCCGGGATTACGGGATCAGGTTAATCGATGAAAACACGACATCCTGTAAAAAATAAGGGTTAAGTTTGCATGGAGGGATCGGTTTTTGTTGATTTGCAAATTTTTTTATTGTAAAACGGTGAAGTGTTAAAAAGTTTTTATTACTTTTCATTAAAAATTTATCACTTCACCGCTTCACAGACAGAATTAAGCTGCAGCCGCGGCTATTGGCACTATGAGCTACCGTGAGGTTTTCTATATTGCTGGTAATATCAGTGAGTTATCACTAGCAATGATGATACCTTTGGGCTGTTGGTGGTTGAACTCTATTCAGTCAACGGTGGCATCTTGAATCTTAGTTATGGAATTTGTCTTGATGATGTCACGCTATTGCTTTCTCGAAGTAATAAATTTTCATATATAACTATATGTATATGCTCCTTGAAGAAAACCATATGTCAAATGATCAATGAATAGCAGTTGGATTATATTATTGGCAACCCAAATTTAGTTTTGTTGCTGTATATTTTTTAACAAATATTTTTTCATTTTTAACTTTAAATTTTTTTATTGCCTCCACTTTACCATAAAATATTGGCCTATGCCTATGCATCTTTTTAGCTTGCACAGAGTAAACTAGGAAATGAATGCAACCCATTAGCTCTTGGATTGACGAATGCCTCAATAACACGCATAAAAGTGAGATAACCGAAACATCTGGAGTATGAAAATAATTACAGAATGGAAACGTTGCTTTTTTTTATGGTACATCAAACATATTTCCAAGTCGAAGCCGCATAAAAGTGTGTATTAACGATTATGTAACATCACATTGAGTGCAGACAAGAAATGTTAAACGGATGATTGAGCTTTTCGCTGTGCTAATAATTGAGCACAGATTACAACGACAATGCAAGTGATGTGATTCCGGTCGATTTATTAGAGGGAAACAATTTGGAAAAATAAACTTCACCGCAGTATTAATACAAAACTGTTATGGTCAGAATACAATCTTATATATTAATACGCTAACGAAAATTTTGTACAACCTAAGGCTTGTTTATTCGCGGATGGATTAATTTTCAAAATCAAATTTTCACATTAGTGTAACTTAGATTTAAAAGATTTTTCACACAAAATGGATCATAAATAAAAAAGTTATAGACGATTTAAATTTATATTTTTGAAATGGCCGTTGAGATTTTTTTGTTTTTTTTTTATTTGCATCGCATGCTCATATTTTGTTAAATTTGTCAGATGAAGATAGAATTGATGGAAATGAAATGATTAATAAATTTGTATGTACTAAAATCCCTGATCCCATTCGTTTTCCTAAATTACATGAATATGTGAAACGTCATATGATGCATGGACCATGTGGTGCTCTAAATCCCAATTCTGTTTGTATGAGAGATGGTAAATGTAGTAAGAATTTTCCAAAACCTTTTTCTGAAAATGCTACAGAATCTGTGAATGGTTATCCTTTGTATCGTCGACGTGATAATGGTAGGAGTATTGATGTACGTGGTGCATCTGTTGATAATAGATATGTTGTTCCATATAATCCTTATCTTCTTGAAAAATTCAATTGTCATATTAACGTGGAAATATGTACGACTGTTAAAAGTGTGAAATATGTTTACAAGTATGTATATAAAGGATATGATTCTGCCAATGTTGAATTGAGAGTGAATGGAGAGAATGCAGTGAATAATGATGATGCAATTGTGGGAAATGAAAATCAAGATTTTTTGAATGGACGGTGTTGGTTCGACTGAAGCTGCTTGGCGCATATTTGAATTTCCAATGCGTTTTCAATCTCATACAATTATTCGACTTGATTGTAATTTGCCTAATAGACAAAATGTTTATATCAGGAATGGTAATGTGGCTGGTGCAGTCGCATATGTATCAAGAAGAAAATTGTTAGCATTTTTCCACTTGAATTCCTTTGATAATATAGCTAATGAGTTTTTGCATACAGAATTACCATTACATTATGTTTGGTATGATCAAAGTAAATCGTGGAAAAGAAGACAACGTGGGGCTGATAAGGTTGTTGCACGATTATATATGGATGAAAAACGTGTTCTAGACAGTGTTGTGAAAACTTGACCATTTTTGATTTTCCTGGAAATTGGCATATAAGTAGTATTGACAAAATAAAAAATACTACTTATTTAAAAAAATTTTTAAAGTGCATAGTTTGAACATAGGGGGCACCCCAACATGCATAAAAAATGAAAATTCTGCCAATCCGATGTAACTTTGAAATTAAATTGCTCATGCTATACCGATTTCATCAAATTTTTTTTGTTTGATAGATGATTAATTAATCATTTGAAAAAAAAAATAATTTATTGTTTTTATAATTAACTTTTAAATAAAAATATTAAAAAAACTTTTTTAAAGATGGCGCTAGGGTCAAAGATCAATTGGAATTTAATTAATTTTTTTTCTGAAAATAGTTTTATCCTTACTCTAAAATATATCAAATTTACAAAGAGGCAGTTCGTGTTCTTGAGATATTTAATTTTAAAGATTTTTCATTCTAAAATTCTAATTGTTCATTATTTTTTCGAACAATTTTTATCATCAAAAAATTTTAACCACTGAAGTTCGAGAAAATAATGAACAATTAGAATTTTAATCGGACTAAAAATCTTTAAAATTAAATATCTGAAGAACACGAATTAACACCTGTTTGTAAATTTGATATATTTTAAAGGGAAGTTAGAACTATATTTAAAAAATAAAAAAAGTTGAAATTTAATGGATTTTAAAATTTTTTGTTAATGGAACTTGTTTGAAAAAATTAAGAAAAATTCGAATTTCAGCCGTACTAAAAATCTTTAAAATTATGTATCTCAAGAACAAGAATTAACGCCTCTTAGTAAATTTGATATATTTTAGAATAAAGATAGAACTATTATCAGAAAAAAAATTTATTTCATTCCAACTGATCTTTGACCCTAGCGCCATCTTTAAAAAGTTTTTTTAATATTTTTATTTAAAAATTAATTATTAAAACAATAAATTAATTTTTTTCCAAACGACTAATCGATTTCAAACGACGGTCTTCCGAATCCACACTATAACTTACAGATTGGCGATGTAGGTCATTTTGATATTGAAGAAGAAGTTATAGTTTTCGATAGAATGTATGAAAATGCAAATAATGAGCAACGTAGTGTGATTGATATTGTTTTGCGTGAAGCTCAATTCCATGATACTGGAAGTAATGTTTTTTTCTTGACAGCTCATGCAGGTTGTGGCAAAACTTTTGTTCAAACGGCAATCATTCATAAATTTAATTCATTAAATTTTTCGTGTATTGTTACTGGATTCAGTGGTATTGCATCAACTCTTTTGATTGGGGAGCGAACTTTGCATAATGTTTTCAAATTACCAATTCCATTATTATAGATGATTCAATGCCAAATATAACTCGCTACAGTGTACATGGCACATATATTAATAATGCATCAATCATTATTATAGATGAAATTTCAATGTGTTCTATTCATGCTTCAAAATTAATTAATCGTTTGTTAAGAGATTTGACTCCAAACGAAGAAAATAAAAATAAACTGTTTGCAGGTAAAACTCTTTTACTGAGCGGTGACTTTCACCAAATTCTTGCACTATCGATTCACTATCACTCGTAAGAAACGCGGTCTAATAAACGTCATGGGAACGGTGTCTAAACAACTGTTTGGAACCTTAGATAATGATGACGCTGAGCATTATAATAAAATTCTTCAAGAGGTAAAAGATAACCAAAATCATTTAGATGAGCTGACCCGTAATCAAATGTCAGTCATAGAAAGCATGTTTTCTGAATTCAACAATTCCTATAAATCTACAAAAGAACTTGAAATTCAACTACAACATATCGAATCCATATTAACAACCTTAGAAACCCATACAGCATTTCAAGAATCACACTTGCAGTTAATTAATTTCATGTTAGAAAGTTTTAACCTTTTTTCGATACTAACAACACAATATCAATTTTCCCAAACTCATATGTTTGACATATTGGAAACCGCTCGTCATGGGCATTTACATCCGTATATAGTATCTCCCGAACGATTAAACAACGAGTTACTGGCAATTCGGAAAACTTTCGAAAACAATATGAATTGGCCACTTCCAATTACCGTACCGAATATGAATTTATTTCAAAAGGTAATTTTTATTAATATTTATACAAAAAATAATAAAATCATATACGTTTTAGACGTTCCATTAATAACGAAGAAACCACTAGCAATTCACCAAATCACCTCAATACCAAAACAGATGCAGTTTAACATATTTTCCACATTAATCCCTTCCAAAGAACTGCTTGTTATCAGTCATGATAAACATATTTTCTTACAAATAAATAAAATGGATCTGCAACCTTGTACTAAATTGAATCAACATAGTAGGCCAGCTGTCAGACTGAACGGCTGTGTTTTATTTTTGTCAAGAAAAATTTAAATTTAAAATAAAATAATTAATTTTCTTTTCTATTCTTTTAGCATTTTTAATTTAGGGAAAAACAATTAATAATTAATAATTTTTGTCTTTATTTTCAGGTAATATTAAAAGAATTTTAGATTATAAGAAAATTATTTTATCGCCGTTTCCAAATTCGAAGAACAATAATAATAAACACAGGTTGACATAATAATAAGCTAAACAGTTTCAGTTTCTGTTTTTGGATAAAGGATTTAAAGGAAAATAAAGAAGTTCCAAGATAAGTTTTTAAGTTTTATTATATTTTTCCTTAATAAGATTTTGGTTTTATTTTGGTTAATTTAGTTTGTTGACATTAATTCTAATTGTGATAAAAGTATTAATGTTATAATATTTTAGTGTTGTTATTGTTTCCTTCCATTTACTAAAGTTTTTATTATTTGCGGTACATCACATTTTGATGTACTTCTCTTAAAAATTCAATTGCAATTTCACAGTTATACTTACTGTACTACTTTTAAGAGAAAATAATTTTCACGGTCTCCTTTTAATCGTTTTTCGTTGTTTTTGGTTTGGTTTAATCTGTTTGCTTCAATCTCTTATGTCGTTGAACCATTAATTAATTATCCATTGTTTGAATTGGCAATTTCGACAGTTAAACTTAGACATAGTTTCAAGTTGTCCAGCTGGTAGAATTGTCAATTTAGATATCATTTTTGAACTTTTGTTTGGTTTTTGTTCGAATTTATTTTGAGGATTGTTTTCAGATTTATTTTTAAATTTAACTATAATTTAAAATGTCGAAATTGTCTATCAATTTTGCTAATATAAGAGGGTTGAACGTCAATCTTAATGCAGTTCACCTTTATCTTGAGAATCTTTAGCATGATATTCTTTTTTTAACGGAAACGATTATCAGCGCTAGAGCTGTATCGTTGGACAAAACTAAATATGTTTGTCCTAACTATGAGCTTGAATCTTCTTTCTACTTTAAGCTTGGTGTTTGTGCGTTTATTAGAAATTCTGTACCATATGTGAGAATAAATAATTTTGAATTAAATTCAAAATTTCACAATATGGTTTCCCTTAAGATTACCTGCTCTAATCAAACTCTATTTGTCTTTGGATTGTATCGCTCGCCCAACTCACCGGAGAACATAAATTTATTTCATGACCTATCTGAAAAGATAGATAGGTTGACTGTATATCCTAACGCTAAAATTATGTTTTTTTTTTTTTTTTTTTTTTTATAAATGTTTAACACAACCGTAAAAATTAAATAAATTTAAATTTTAAGATGTGTTTTAGTCTATAGTTTATAATAACTTTGGTTGTTTGTCTTACACAAAGGGCTCAAGCTCATTTGGTAAGAAACTCAGATGATAGACCAAAATATTATTTTAATTGTAATCAAGAAATTAAATAAACATATTTCTTAATTTCCAAATTTGTTTTTATTTGATACGTTTCGATGATTTTTTGTCATCCTTTTCAATCAATCTACAAATTCTAGAAAATACATTGGAATTATTTTTATGTTATTAAAAAATAATTTTTGTTTTTTGGAATTAATCTAAATTATAATGGTTACTAAGGTAAAAAACTTACAATATTTTCCTAAATGTGTAAAAGACGTTGTTCACTATAATTATTCTATTATGTCAGGTTAATTAAAATCACAAAGACAAGAAACACAATAAAAGAATTTTCTAAATTATCAAAAAACGAGAAGAACTGATACATTTAAACTAATTAGAGATTAAATAAATATGATTAAAAATTAAAAATTAATTGTAATAATTGATAAAGAGAGTTTGGAGGTCAATGATCTTTTTTCAGAGTTATATCTATTTTTTTTTCTTTTTTTTAATATTATGTTATGGCTAAAATTATAGTTCTTGGTGATTTCAATGTTCATAATAAAGAATGGCTTACACACAGCTCTAAAACTGATGAATTTGGTAAAGAAGCTGAACTTTTTGCTCTTTATCATAATTTCACTCAGATAATAGATCAGCCTACCAGAGTTCCTGACATTCTTGGCCAAAAAAGTAACTTGCTCGATTTGTTTTTGATAAATGACCCTACGTTGGTTCAATTTAAAGTATCAGAGCCTTTGGGTGGATCAGATCATAATTTGATCTCCACACATTTAAATATACAAGTACCTAAACAGTTTAAAGCTAATCCTTGTCTTGTTTGGGATTATAAAGCTGCAAATTGGCAGGGCCTTAGAGATTTCTTTAAATGGTTTCCCTGGAAACGCAATTGTCTTTCCAGCCAAGATCCAAACATTGTTGCTTCTAATTTTTCAAAAATATTACTAATGGGTATGAGTAGGTTTGTTCCAAATAGTTTGATTGTTCCGAAGGTTGATCGATGGTTTTCAAGTAAATGCAAAAAAGCAATGAAAATTAAAAAAAAGGCTTTTCAAAAATTTATTCAAAACAAGTCTGATGAAAACCTTAGATTATACCGAATAGAAAGAAATTTATGTAGGAAATTAATAGATGCAGAGAAACATCTATTTATTAGGAAAAAAGCTAATAAATTTGCTGAGCACCCTACTGGTTCACGAAATTTTTATAAAACCGCCAAGGCTGTTCAAGGAAATTTTTGTAAGTCTTCTATACCTCCTCTTATTGATAGAGATATACCTATTATTGACCCAAAGGAAAAGGCTAATTAATTAGGTAACTGTTTTTCGTTAAATTCTACATTAGTAGAACCCAATTTTCTACCTATACCAATTCCTAGAGTTTCTAACAAAATGGGGCGGATTATTTTTCGTAAAAATGTCATTCGGAAAATGCTCCTACAAATCGATACTAATAAGGCATCTGGACCTGATAGCATTCCTCCAATTATCCTTAAAACTTTTGCTAAACAGCTAGCACCAATCCTAACTAAAATTTTCTATTTGTCATATAAGAAAGGATTTTTCCTGATATATGGAAAATGGCTAGTGTACAACCAGTTCCAAAGAAGGGCGCTAAAACGGATCCAAGAAACTACAGACCTATATCAATTTTGTCGGTTGTTTCTAAAGTATTTGACAAATATGTTGATTTTAATATTATGAGCTTCTTAGAGTCGTCAAAATTACTTAATGAAAGACAATACGGATTCCGTAAAGGAAGAGCGACGGGAGATTTACTCTCTTTTGTCACGCATATCTGGAACAAGTCGTTTGAAAACCATGGTGAGACCTTTGGCGTTGCACTTGATATTGCCAAAGCGTTTGACAAAGTATGGCACAACAATCTTATTTGCAAATTGAGATGCTACGGCTTAGATGAGCAACTTATTTCTTGGTTACAAAGCTTTATTTCCGAGCGCAAATTTCAGGTCAATGTTGATGGTGTTTCATCGAATATCTTTTCAACTAACGCTGGTGTTCCTCAAGGTTCCGCTTCATCACTTACTCTTTTTCTTCTCTATATTAATGACTTGCTAGGTTCAACAGTTAATCCCATCCATAGTTTTGCTGATGATAGCACACTTCATGCGTCACATGAAATGCCAAATTTGTATGCACCATCAAATCTTAATATCGCTAGATCAAACTTGATAGACTCATTAAATATTGATTTAAAAACCATCTTAGATTGGGGGGTTGCTAGCAGTGTTGAATTCAACACAAGTAAAACCCAAGTTTGCCATTTTTCTAGGTTATCAACACCTAATCCATTTTTATTAAAGTTTGATTCAAATAATCTTGAAGAGAAAGAATCTATTAGACTTCTAGGAGTTGAGATTAAAAATAGTATGAAATGGAATTCTCATATTTTTAGCCTAGCAAAAAACGCTGTTCAAAAATTAGGATTTTTGGGTCGTTGTCGTAAGGTTTTTAATAGCGAGCAGCTTCTTTTAATATATAAATCATTTATTCGTCCCTGCATGGAGTATTGTTCTCACATATGGGGAGGAGCTTACATAAGTAGTTTGAAACGTCTTGATTCTGTACAGCGGAGAGCTGTTAAATTGATCGGCAACTCGACTCTTACTAACGAGCTTGATTCCTTGCAACATAGAAGAGACGTCGCTGCTTTGACGGTATTTTACAAGTATATTATGGACGAACGGACGTCTGCGGAGATCAAATCGATTTTGCCTGAACCAGCAAACTTCGCGCGTTTCACTAGAGCATCAATATCAGCCCATCCTTTTACGGTTCGAGTGACTAGGTGTAGAACTGTCGCTTTTCAACGCGATTTTTTAACAGAGTTTCTCATCTCTGTAATGCCTTACCGGCGTGGGTCTTTCCTGATAATTTTAATCCTCAAAACTTTAAGATCAACATTAATAAATTCCTCAAAGAAAATTGAATAATACTTTCAAGCCCTAGTTCCTTAGTTAGCATGGTATCTTCGGATATTCAGAGACGTTGATCTATATTGGTTAACACTAAACATGCCTAACATAGAATAAAAAAAAAAAAAAAAAAAAAAACAAACGTATATATGTCGCAATCAGCATATTTTGGAACTAACATTCTCGAGGCATTCATGTGAATGAGAATTTATTCTTCCGGTAGCCAAGCTTCCGGCAATATGTATACCTAGATTGATGGTACTAAACTCCAGCATAAATTTGGAATTAGCAGCAGCTAATGCCTGGCTTTTCGTAGCTCCATTTGCAGAACGCCTACAAGTTATCTGCAAAAATTTAACCGAGTATCATGAGATATTACACTCAAAGATTTTAACATTAAGCCCAGGTTGTGAAATACGCACTTCAAAAGTCTCTATAGCTTCTCAAACGTCCTTCTTCAGAACCGTAACTATATCTCATCATTCTGAGTTAATAAATTTCAACTTCGATATTGAAAATTTAAACAAATCTGATCTGAGTTCGTTACCAGTACTAGCTCCACATATCAACACCATCAAATCGAAAGATCAAATAGCTAGCTTAGACTTAGTCATTCGATTGCAGAGCTAAAACATAAGCAAGGTTTAGTGCACTCCCAATATTTTAGTAAAGCGGTCATACGACATAGAAGACCTAATTTGCAGCGAATGTATAATGATTACAGATTGACCATTACACCAACAAGTGTGAAATTAAGTAACAGGCTTGAAAATAAATCAGTTGCCTTATGTTTTCTATAATTCCATTTCTTATATCACTCGAAAATTTAAGGTACTTGTTTTTCTTTATGTATTATTATTAAAGTTTCGTTTTCGTTGAATGAAGAATTAGTAAGTAAGTATGTTTATGTACATGTACAAGTATATACTTCTCGACAGTAAAAAACTAAATAATGTGTTTTGTTTGAAAATTATGTTTTTGCTTAATTATTTGTGGTTTTCTATACAAATTTATGATGCCCGTAACCTTAGGATTGAAAAAACGCTACGGGATTGCAATTCCAAACTAGCACTTACAGTAGCAATATTTTCTGAACGACTACTACGCTTTGCCTCTCTCGTTCTTCACCAAAACAGTCTCCACAAATTTTGTAACAATTTTCGAATGGCTACAATTAGTGGTTAATTTTTTCTGCCATGCTCTTATTTGGTGTTTACATTTTCTGCGTAAGTTTTGTCGAACTCAACAACAAATACGCAATCATATATTTGAATAACTATAGATATGGAAAATCGATCCAAGACGCCGATAAAATTAAGTTTAAAGATTTATTATTTACCAAAACTTAAATACCACATTGCAGTATTACACTCTAAAAAAATATAAATGACAGTCAAATTGAAAATTAACTTCAAATAGCAATACACGTTGTTATGTATTAAAAAAAGAAATAAAAATGGGAAATTTTTATTATTTTACTCAGCAATATTACGGGGCCCGGCCCATCCTGGAACAATTTCTTAGTTACGCCAATGAATATAATTTACTAATTAGCCATTTTAAACAAACCAAACTGTTTTAAACTAAAAACAAAATTGGAATACGATTGGAAACAAAAAGAAAACTTTCAAAACAAATTTTCCTTAATTTTTTATTTTGCTTTAAATTAAACTTAATAAAACAATTTAATTGTTGTAACTTTACACCAAGTGAAATTATAAAAAAAACGAATAGATAACCATTCTTATGAATATTTTCTATTCGTTTTAATTTTTTTTGGTGTGAATGGAATAGAAAATTGATGAGGAAAACCGCAAGTGAATTGGAAAGTGATAACATTATTTATTGAGGTAATTTTGCATTTTTATCCCCATTTTTTTTTTTAATTTCCCAGTTTTATGTGTAATCAATAATTGTTTATTTGATTTTTATCTTCGATTAGAAATTGTTTGTGTTTTGATGTGAAAAAGGACAGTCTACAAGAAAACTCGTTAAAAGTTAATATTCTTTACCGATGGTCTATAAAGTACAAAAGAGTGCAACAATGTGCTAGTTCCTTAAGTAATCTCTGTAGCTCAAGAACAATATATCGGTATATATATGTATAAAGCACAAAGGTAAACGAGTTGGAGAATTCTAAGTAGGTTGGTTGACCTCGCGAGCAGAAATTAGTTAGGAAAAGCCTGAATACAGTCAGGCCATGATCAGGTCCTGGTCAGCCCAGAAAAGGCAAGCGTTAATTGAGCAATCTGATGCGGTCCCATTCCGGTCTTGATTTACAATACCCTTTTATAATTACCCTTATTTGAATATATCAAACCCTGATGTGATTTTACGTATTTGACCCCTAGCTGAAATTTCAATTGGTTAATATTCACTAGAGTATTATACATTTTAGAAATATATAGCCAAACTCGTGTCATTTATGTTTTAGTTATCGCTTCTTGGCTGAAAGACTATAGTAATAGGGATTAAGGTGGTTTATGTTTTAATTTTTCCATTGTAATTTTTGAAGTAAAACTTTTATAGGCGCGATATGGCAAGTTTTTGAACGGAACTAACTTTTCGCAAAAAAATAAATAAAATAAAGAAGAAATTCAAACAGCAATGAAGTAAAAAGGCAAACGAATAATATGTTCGGCAAGTATGCGATACAATTCGATTATATGTTTTGTGTGTGTCAATTGCAATTCATTTGTTAATGTATTATATTTTTTATTCAGTCTCGTACTAAATGTTATATGAGTTGGATGAGTTGATTTTGATTTTCGTTATTTTTTAAATTTATATTTTGAATTATTTTAGTTTTTTAACTGACTTCAAAAAAGAGGAGGTTCTGTGTTTCATTATGTGTTTTTTATGTATGTTGACCGATTTCTCAAAAACGGGTCGTTCGATTTGGATGCTTTAAATCGTACTTATTCGATTTGGGTTGATTTTGAGAGGGTCTTATAATTTTATTTGATGTGAAAAATGCCGTTTTCAGAAAATTGGAAAAACCCGTATTTTTATGTATTTTAGGTGATTTAATCAAAACATCTTAATCTGTTGGATAGTTTGAGTTGTTTTATATTGCTATAGATGTCGTCATGTCGTATATAATTTACGTGGTCGTATATAATTTTTTATGCGGATGCCGTATGAGTATGAGTATTTTATATGCCGTTTTTTTAAAAAGTTTATTTTTGAATAAAAATATTTGTGTTTATTAAATTTGTTTTGTTAAAGAGAAAAATGAGTGAGTGTAATATTTGCACGCGGTTGAATTAAATTTCTTTGGTTACTGTGGCGGGTATTAATAAAAAGATTAAATATAAAATAAATATGTCATATTGCAAATTAGAGTAGCATTTCTTGATAATATAATTTACAGCATGTTTAATAAAAAGCAATATTTACATAATATATTACAATGTCAATTCAATTATTATCATAATTGAAATATGAAATTAGAGGTTTGTGAAAACTAAAGTGAGAAACATAAAATTTACTTTGAAAATTCGCTAAAATTTGCTATACTTTGCTTTCTGGAAAAATTGCATCATTTGTTGTACCAAATCTTGTTGTTGAATTAAGTGGAGATGTATTCATCGTGAAATTTAATTTGTAATACGTTGTAAGACTTTGTTAAACATCATGTAAATATGGCTTTTCTTCAAAATACTTCAATTTTGTATTTTATTTTAATTAATTTATGTATATAATATAGAAATATATATCAGGATAACACAATGCTCCGGATATCAAAATCAGAGCCTGATCAAATTATCCCACTCAGGGTCTGATCCGATTATTCCAATCAGTGCCTTATCCAGTAATCCCAATCAGGACCTGATAGAGAAAAAGCGTTACACTCATGATCAGTGCTCAATCAGGTTGTCCTACCAATGCCTGATCTGGACTAGGGCAAACCTTATCAGGCACTCCCTTAAACAGCTATAGGTAGGACTAAACCCAACGTGAAAGCATATTAGCAAAAACTGTTTTTCATATATCGAATACACGAAATACTCTGCGAGCGAGTTATTAACGATTAAAGGAGAGCAAATAACCATTTTTTGAAGTTAATATAACACAAATATTTGGTTTTCACAAAATGAGGTTGTGTTAAAAGAATTTTCTGTTTCAGTTAAAGTTTGAGTAAATGCCAGGACGTACCAACGCCTTTGTTGCTTCTGACTTCTGCAATTGATCAGATATATGGTTTTGATATCTCGTTTCATTTTGAGCATTCTTTCATTTTGAGCATTTTGAGCATTCTAATCATAGAATATGAATACTAAAATCATAATTTATATGATTTGCTTAACCCAGGAGCAGAATATAACTAAATTAAGATTAAGCTATATCTATAATGAATAATATTTGCAAACATTCCTCTTTGTCTTTGAATTACCTTGTTTCTATTCAGCTCACAGCTGTTAAACTGATTTGCAACTCAGCTCTTACTAACGAGCTTTATTTCTGATTGCAGACGAAATGTTGCTGATTTGACAATTTTCTACAAATACATTATGGGTGAACGAACTTCCACAGAGATTAAATTAATTCTATCTGAATTAGCAAATTTATCGCGTTTCATCAGAGCTCCTACTGTGGCTGGTTCAAATAAAAAGATGCACAAATATTGCACGGTGCACGGTGGTATAAATCAAGACCCTAAAATTCAAAAAGCTCATAGCTAGACTAAAACGATCGCAACGAATCAGAAATTGGTCAATATTTTTCTGCTAATTTATTTTTCACATTTTTCTTAATGAAAATGGAATAAAATACAGTTCGAAATAATAATTATTTAAATTGATTGAAATGCCCATATTAAATATCCCATAACTGTGTATAATTTTTAGATTGGCCAAAGCGAAACTGTTTATTTCAAAAGTTTTCATCATTATTAACAATTTTTTAAATTTTGATATGCTAAGTTGATTTCCATCAAATTAACGTTCATGTAATTTACATTTATTCCCGCGCTTCTGACTTTTATATACAACACTTTTAAATCAGCTTTTCCTTTCTATCAAAAAATACAAAGTAGAGAATCGAAAATAACAAGAAAATATAAAAGAAAAAAAATCGAAAACTTTTCAAATTAAAAAAATAAACGTAAACAAATATATATCGGGGTTGGCTGTTAAGTTGTTAACGGACTTCTTTTTAAATTGATGTCAAATTTTTACTAAGAATTAAAATTGGTAGCTAAAGCATCTAGAGTTGCTGTTTTCATACGACTCTTTTCAACCAACTATCGTTTGTGTAAGATTATGTGTTTATAAATTTGGTGACATATCCCTTGAGATAAAGAAACTTGAAACTTTATTGTGAGAAATAAGAAAACAGAGAAAATACAACATTTCTTCATTCAATGAATTAAAATAGATTTTCCGTATTTTCAAACAAATGCGTTGTTGCTTGTTTGAAATTTGATTTTGTTTTTTATTCATTTTGTAATGCTCCTGACGTAGATTTAATGTTTGTAGGTTAAATCAATTCAATTTGATTGAAGCAAAGTTCATTTTGAAGAATATGTCAACCTTTATCTTTTTGAATTAAATATATGTCCATGCGACTATTTCGTGATTAAAAAGATATCTCAAATATTGAATGAACTAAATTAATATTTGCTGAAAATTAATAGAGTAGTAACGTCTTTGTGGTCCTTCCCTAACGTTATATTAAATCAGGAAGACTTGCACGTTTAAGTTTTGAGCATCAAAATTGAATGTGTCTTTGTTTGTCTACAATTCAGTGCCGTCCCAATGTATTTGGGGGCCCCTGGCCCACTATTTCTAGGGGGCCTTTTCGAAAATTAACAATAAGACTGCGATCCAATTGATGCTTAATTGTACTAAACGTGCTAAATCAATTTAGTCAACTATTTTATTTGACTAAATTATATCTTGTTTCTAAATAATTTGGAAGAAATTTATACGTTAAACAATATCTGACAACTTGATTATATTAATTTGAATTAAAATTCGGTAATTTTGTAAAACTAAATTTAGATTTAGCAGTTTCGTACAATTTAGCAGCTAATTGGAACCCAGTCTAAATTAAATTTAAAAGCATAATTACTTACGGGTTTTTGAGCTTTATTATAAAGTTTATTTTATTTAAATATTTTTTCTTCTCACTTTTTTGTCAACAAATTTATCTACAACATCTTCAAATTCTATAGATTTTAATAAATCACTTTCTATGCACATCAACGCAAGGGAATTCAGTCGCTCCTGCGGCATGCTGTTTCGCAAATAATTTTTTATGTATTTCATCGCCTAAAAAGACTGTTCTCCTGAACAATTAGTGACCTTAATGGTTAAAAAAATTTTGAATGCTCTTTCTATGTTTGGAAACATATTAATTAAATTTTTTTGAATAATAAGTGTTATCCTCAATAAGAGATATAATGGGAAATATTTCTAATATATTAAATATTCAAAGATTTTCTGATATAAATTATAATGTCTTTTTGTGATTATTTAATAGCTATTTATGAAACAAGTTGCTAAATTAGGTTGTTTTAAGCACGAGATGTGAAATTATATACATCGAGTGCTTAAAACAACTAATTTAGCAACGTGTTTCATACAAGATTTTTTGTAACGAAGCTGCAAAATTAAACTTTTATAAAAAATACAACTAAACAAATTGCATTTGTATCTAGTACGTTTTGAGCAAACCAATTTGATCTTATAAGGAGTATGTAGCCTTAGTTTTCTTTTAGTTTTCATACTGCCAATTGTGAAAAATATCAAGATGAGTTCAAGTGATGATGATTTTGTATCGTCAGATATAGAAAAAGCAGCAAATGAAGCTATTTCTACAATCGTACTGGAAAAATTGGCGAAATTGGCGTACGAAACTTCATACAAAAATTTTGATAAGTGGTTCAAAGAATCAAAAACTACAACAATCAATGACATGGTCATGCTGGCCTATTTTGTAAGAAAACTAGGATCCATGAAACCTTCAACATCGTGGTGCGAGTACTCTAAACTAATAACTATGGTTTATTTGAACGCCAGCGTGGATATGAAATCATTCACGAATTTGATAGCTTTATTTAAGCATTACTCTAGTAAATTTGGTCAGATTCATTCAAGTACTAATTGTAGTTGTTTAATAGTTTATTAAAGCATTAATAATAATGGTTTAATGATTCATTAAAGTACTTATACTTTAATGAATCATTAAACCATTATTATTAATACTTTAATAAAATATTAAACAACTACAATTAGTACTTTAATGAATCTGACCAATGTACTAGATTAATGCTTAAATAAAGCTCATTTAATTACTAAAATGACGCACGAAAAAGCGTAGATTTTGCAACTTAGTTACACTAAATGAATATTTGAAATTGGCATGGGCCCAGTAAAAAAAATCGCATTGTTGTTTTTTAAATTTATTATTTGAAGTGTTCATTTTCATATTTTTATGAGTGTCTTATGGTGGGCCCCCGGCCCAGGGCCGGGTGGGCCGTACCGTAGTAACGGCACTGGTCTACATAACTTTTTTAGGGCGTGTTCCGTCAGTTTATAGTTTTTTTCTTAGGTCTGGTGTTTGGTTACTTCAGATAACAAACTTTGGTACAGGGACAAACTTTGGTACTCATATACTCATTGCCTTAAACATTCAATCTTTTTTATTCGTTTAAAGTTTTTAATACGCTTTTAAATAAAATCAGTCAAATATTTGCAGAACCAGTCACGTTTCTAAGGTGTAAGAAAAGTGTGTAAAAAAAATTAAAATCACCGATACTAAGAAACGTATCTCAATAATAAGAAACGTATCTTCAATAAAAACCATTTATAAAATCATTAGTTTAGATTGATCTCCATTAAGAAATATCTGATTCATAATAGATATGTAAACTTTCAGTTAATTTAGCTACTGACGTTCATCGTACAAATATTTACAAACTTTCATTCTTCCTACATGATCAAGAGCTAAAACAAATCAATCCGACTGAAAATCATTCTTTATTGCAAAATGTGACCGTTACTTACTATAAAAACTATGTCGAAAATCTAAATAATTTATTATTAAATCATCACGTTGAAAGCGAATGAATGTTTATAATCATATAATTTTTCAACTAAATAAAATAAAAAAAAATTTTCCAAAAAATTATCATGTGACATATCACCAATTTCTAAAATAAAAATATTACTGGCGCTACGATAATTGTCTTCCGGTCAACAAAATTATCATAATTTTGAAATTATTTTTGTAAACCAATATTTTTTTCTTAGTAATACTTTAACATATGGTTTCTTGTAATAATTTTTTTTAATGACTTCAAAATTCTTACAGTCTTAAAATAAATTAAATTTAAAAAAAATAGATAAAAAAAATAAAATCTTTATTTATATATTTACATACATTAAACACTTGTTGACAAAAAATAAAGAAAAGTTAGAGATTTTTTGAAGACGTATGACGATCACACACAACAACGCCTTCAAAATTGATCATTTTAAACTAGAAGAAATTTGGCTGAAAAGTAAATGATCAAACAGTTTTCTGTTTTTTTTTTAAATTTATGTAGGCTGATAGAATTATATTCCTGCAATGGCACCATTTAAGACTTTCCTCTACCAAATAGAGATTGAGATTAGTTCTCACTCACGTGAGATTTTTTTCACCACTCCCCACAACCACCCCATCATCGTTATATTTTTATTAAAAGATTATAAAATTGCATATCTTTAGTAATTTGCTCAAATTTTTCTGTCTATCGACTTCGAAAAGTAAGGGGAAGGGGGAGAGGAGGTACATTGCTTGTTTTGATCTCACCTTTCAGTTTATATGCAATTCGCCAAGATTTGCGAAAACTCATTTCTCTGGTTTTTAAAAAGCAAAGGTTAACCACTTGCTTATTTTGTAGATTTTCCCTGTATAAGTATTTTTTAAGGCAAAAATAAATTGAAAAAATGTGCTGTAAGGCAGATCTGGATATCCATGTACTCAAAACTAGGCAAAATAGAGAATTGTCACCCCAAAGGGCCTCAATTTTTTGAGCAAATTTCCAGTTAATTTTAAATTTATATTGTTTTTCTTCATAATTTGAAGAAAAAATTTGCTTTGACAAAGATCAACCCCGGAAACCTCGTGTCGTAATGCTTACACCTTAACCACTACACCACCGATTCAGATTTCAGTCAGATTTTTCTTGGATATTCCTCATACCTTACCCAATAATTTTTATCTTTGTAATAATTATATTTTTACATATCAATTGCAATTAATTGCCTACATATTTTTCTTAACATAACGAACATATTTTTATAATTACATGATAATATTTCTCTTTAATGTTTTCTCTCCAAAGTCAATGTCAAAAATACAATAATTAACTAATTATTATTAATTAATAAAGTAAATAGAAATAGTAGTACTATAGTAATATAGTAAATTAATTAATATTTTTTTTTTTTTTTTTTTTTAAATAAAATGTGATGTGTAGTAGGCATTACAATATGTGTCACAACAACACATAAAAACCTTTTAAGACCAAGGTCCCACAACAACATGCGTTCTAAGGATGTTAATGGACGCAAATCTGTTTTTTTTTGTTTTTTTTTAATATTTTTTTGTTAAATAATGGATAACTAAACCATAAATCCTATCACATATAAAATATGACATAGGCCAATATTTCGTGATAGGATAGAGAAAACAAAAATAAAATAAGAGGTAAAAAGCAAATTTGTTTTAAAAATTTGCAGGAACAAAACTAAAATTGGTTTGCCAATAGTCCAGCTAATGGCATAATCTTTGATTATGGAACGCAGTATATTTTTCAATGATTAAAGCTCAGATATATAGTTATATAGAGGCTCATTTCTTCGAGCAAGCTACAGCGTTCCAGCATCAAGTAATATTCATTAGCTAAGATTGAGAGTGCTACCGTTGACTGAATACAGTTCATCCGCCAGCACCCCTAAGATATCCCCTTGGCTAGTGATATCTCACTGCTATTGCCAGTGGTATGTGATATCTCACGTTAACTCATATGCCAATAGCAGGGACTGGAGTACGCGGGGTTGTCACACCCGTGGATCAAAAAATAGAAAAAAATTAACAAATTAATAAAAACTGATCCCTCCATGCGTACCATAGTAAATTGCCAAGATATTTAATTGTAAGCTGCTCGTGAGTTATCCATGATAGTTTTAAATCTCTGCAAAGAACAAAAAGAAAGAAATTACTTCGGTCTGAAAAACCTAAGTATTACATTCATGAGCCAAAATTGAAATTCTAACCTCCACTTTTTTAACGTTTTTCGACGTTTTAGGACCTACTGATTCTAAAAAAGCAAAAAAAAATGTATGTCTGTCTGCCGGCCGTCCCTCCGTCATTACCTACGCTGGGAAAACCGCTGGAGGGATTTCAAAAACTTTTTTTCTACAAATAGATACACTCAAGGGACAGGTCCGAAAAGACGCTGTGCTCGATAACCATTAGGTTTGTCAAAAACAGCAAATTTTCATATTTTTGGTTTGAAAAACGTTCATTTTAAGTGATTACGAGTTTGAACGACATTGAATTTAGAGAAATATTGATAGTAGGAACTGGTATGTGAGATCAAAAACTAGATTATTGCATTATAAGTTTGTCAAAAACATGTTGTCAAGTGCGTCAAAAGAAACATTTTTATTTATTTTTTTACCCAATTTTTGGAAAAAAAATTAAATTAATTATTTGTTTGAAATGAAATTTTATTATTATTATTGAGAATTATGGTATTATAAATTTGTCAAAAAACTGTTGTCAAGTGTGTCAAAAGAAAGATTTTTATTTACTTTTTTACCCAATTTTTTGGAAAAAAATAAAATTAATAATTTGTATGACATGAAATTTTATTATTATTATAGAATATAGAGAATTATGGCATTATAAGTTTGTTAAAAAAAAAATGTAAAGTGTGTCAAAAAATTATTTCATTTATTTTTTTAGCCAATTTTTTGGAAAAAAATGTTGCTGTTTTTATGACGTAAATGTAATTGAAAATGAAATTGGACATGGAAATTTTTGAATTTGTTATAGTTTTTGAAAGATTTTTGGAATTTTGAAAAAAGTTTGTATTTTTGATAATAATTTTTGAAATATTTTTAGAATTTTGGAAATAGTTTTAATTTTTGATTTTGTAATAATTTTTGGAATCTTTTTAGAATTTTGAAAAATTTTAAATTTTTAATTTTGTAATGATTTCTGCAATATTTTTAGAATTTTGGAAATGTTTGAATTTATAAGAATTTTTGGAATATTATTGGAATTTAGAAAAATTTAAATACTTGATTTTATTCTAATTTTTGGAATATTTTTGGAATTTTGAAAAAAGTTTGATTTTATTTAATTGTTACAATATTTTTGGAATTTTGAAAGAAATATGAATTTGTGATTTTGTAATATTTTCCCGAAACGCTAAATGGAGAGGTTTTTGAGTATTTTGCTAAGTGTATCATCTTTTCACTAAATTATGTTAATTTATGATCAGTTTGAGTTATAATTTTCCGGCATCGTATTGATGTTTCGTGTTAGTTTTGTTTAAAATTTCTAAACAGAGATAAAAAATACTTGTACTTTAACAAAGAGTTATGTTTGATATACATCACTGCCCAAAACTAAAAACCAATTCCTCATAAAAGTTTTATGCCCAAAACTATATCAAAATTCGTAGCGTAGACCGAAGTTTTGATATCTCAGAGCTGTGATATTTCAGCCCATCCATAATTTAAATTTGTTTATGAACTTTTTCTGACCATGGATTAGCATAATATATAAAATATTTTATTTTCTCCTGTCCGTAAAACAAATACGAAAATAGGTTAAATTTTTCATACAACATTTGTAAGGGAAATTTTGGCATTTTACATATTTCGTTTTTGAGCGACTTAAGAATAATATTTTAAATATTAAGCTTAACTACGCTTAATATATACTCGATAGGATAGTTTTTATCTCGATTAAGGGCCTTAAGATTTTTTAATTGCGAATTAATGTTAAATAAGGATGGTTCATAAACCATCTTCCAGATGGCGGTGTAAATAAGTTAAGTGACACACCTTCTGCATTGACTTTTTAATCATCCATGTAGGATCTACAGAGCGATTTTTGTTCCGGTGTTTGCCGCAATAGCACTACAAATATGGGGATAAGAGAAAAAATCACAAAAATTTTACATGGGATTCCATACAAAACACAATATGAATAATTTTAAAAGTTATCTAAAAAATTTCTCATTTTACTACAATTCAACAATTATAATTTCCTTATGAAGTATTATTGACTATACATTATGCATAATACATAAAATATTATTCTTTAGTCGCTCAAAAAAGAAACATAAAAATTGCCAAAATTTCCCATACAAACTTGTATGAAAAATTTAACCTATTTTCGTATTTGTTTTACGGACTGAAAAAATTAAATATTTTTTATATTTTGCTTAATATAAAGTCAGTGATAAATATAGTTCATAAACAAATTTAAATTATTTAATTGTAGTAAAATGAGAAATTTCATAGGTAATTTTTAAAAATGATTCAAGTTGTGTTTTGTACGAAATCCCATTTAAATTATTTGAATTTTCCCTTTTGAATTTATTCTCTTTTCCTGTTTTGCAGCGCCGTTGTGGCAAACCCCAGAACAAAAAATCGCATTGGTTATATAGGCCCTACACGGATGATTAAAAAGTCCATGCACAAGTTGTGTCCCTTAACTAATTTACGCCGCCATCTGAAATATGGTTTATGAATCATCCACATTTAACATTTAATTCGCAATTAAAAAATATTTAGGCCTTCAATCGCTATAAAAACTATCCTTTCGAGCATATATCAAGCGTAGTTGTTAAAATTTTTGAGAAATACGTAAATTTTAATTTAATGAGCTTCTTAGAGTCTTCCAAATTACTTAATGAGAGACAATAAGGCTTTCAAAAAGGAAGAGCGACGGAAGATTAAATGTCACTTTTGTCACTCGTATCTGAAACAAGACGCTTGAGAACTTTGGAGAAACATTCGGTGTTGCTCTTGATATTTCCAAATCATTTGACAAAGTATGGCATAATAACCTTATATCGTCGGCTTCAAAGCATTTACGTGTAACTACAATTAAGAAAAAAAAGAAGCTCACAAAACAATTTATTGCGACTCTAAACAAGCTTTTAAAAAAAATTACTATCAATAGTTAAAAAAAATTGTTTTTTTATTTATTGATAAACAACTTTTATTTTCAAGCTTGATTAGAAGCACAATAAATCGTTTTGTGAACTTCCTTTCCATTTTTCTAAAATGGGTATGGGTAAATGCTTTGTAGCCGATGCATATTAAGATTCTATGGTTTAGACGAGCACCTTATATCTTGGACACAGAGCTGTATATCCGATCGAAAATTCTGGGCTAAGGTTGACGATGTATCATCGAATACTTTTCCAACTAATGCAGAAGTTTCTAAAGGTTCCGCTTTGTCCCCAACTCTTTTTCTTATCCATATTAATGAATTGTTAGATTAAACGGTTCATTGTATACATAGTTTTGCTGATGATAGCACGCTTCATGAGTCTCAGGTCTCTCACCTAAATTATATGCACCCTTAGCGCTTAGTGACTGTAGATCAAAATTGATAGATTCCCTTAACACTGATCTTAAAACAATTATGGATTGGAGTATTGCGAACAGTGTTGGTTCAATAAAATTCAATACAAGTTCAATACAAGCAAAACACAGATTTGTCATTTTTCTAGAATAACGACACCCAATCCTTTTCCTTTAACGTTTGGCCACAAAAATCTTTTGGAGAATAAGTTTGTCAGATTCTAGTAGTTGAGATTGAAATTAATCTGATGTGAAATTCTTATATTTTTATTCTAGCTAAGAATGCTTGTCAAAAGTTAGGCTTTTTAGGGCGATATCGTAAGTTTTTCAAGAGCGAACAACTTCTTTTAGTTTATAAATATTTTATACGTCCCTGCAAGGAATACTGTTCTCACATACGGGGTGGAGCTTAATTGAGTAGTCTAAATTGCCTTGATTCTGTACAGCGTAGAGTTATTAATCTCATTGGTAACTCAAGTCTTACTGACGGTCTTGATTCTTTGCAGCACAGAAGAAATGTTGCTGATTTGACTATTTTTCACGAATACATTATAGATGAACGAGCTTCTGAAGAGATCAAATCGATTTTACATAAATTTGCAAACTTTTTGCGTCACACCAGAGAAACTGTAGCAGCCCATCCCCTTACGGTTCAAATAATTAGGTGTAGAATAGTAGCTATCCAACGTGACTTTTTCAACAGAGTATTTCATCTTTGAAATGCCTTACCTTCCTGGGTTTTCCCTGATAACTTTAACCCTCAAAGCTTTAAGCTATATATGTATATGAAGATGATACATCATTCACGGGTATTGATTTTGAGTTTAGTTTCAAATTGATCTACGAATTTCTTTATTTATATATAATTTTTATCTATATTTTTATATTTTTATCTAACAAAATATTACAATGTATTATAATGAGAAAGAATTTAGCTTTCATCGTGAAAGGTCGTAAAAATAAATATCTAAAATAAATTTTAAATAAAAAAAAAATTATATTGTTTGAAAGTTATAAAATAAAAGGTTTGAATTTAAAATTATTGAAAAAATTAACTTGATCTAAATAAACCCGTTAAAGTGAGTGACTACGATGATGTGTTCATGACTCTGGCATGAACAGAAAGTAGGATAAATAAAAAAAGACCAGCAGAAGATATAGATTTTGTGAACCAAGAAAAAAAATCTAAAATGTATTCAATACCGGTTAGTAATCAATTCCAACCGCTGATTAATGAACATGCTGACACTATTACATCGTCAGCTGTAAAAAGCAAAACCAGAATACCGCCTGTTATATGTAAATTACAATATACTGATATTCATAAATTGATGAGCAAATTAAAAATTAATAATTATAACATTAAACCCCAATCGATTGGGACAAAAAATTTTTGTTATACAATAAACAACTATAATTCATTGATATATGAGTTGAAAACTTTGGAAAGTGAGTATTTATTCTTTTATTCTTGAAGAAAATAAAACGATTCGTGTTGTTTTATTTGGAATACCTTTGATAGACACAAAAATAATAGAGGAAGAACTTAAGAAACGAGGCTTAAATCCTATCAAGATATACCAATCCAGGCCGAAAAAATCGAGAAATGATGACGGTTACATTTATTTTGTTACTTTTAAAAAGGAAACTGTAACACTTAACAAATTAAAAGAGTGCAAAGACATATATCACACGGTGTGCAACTGGGATATTGTGGCTCCATCAAATAAGCCACATTCAACACTATGTTTAAGATGCTGTATGTATAGCCATGGAATCAATAACTGTCAAATGCTGCCCAAGTGTAAATAATAATTCAGCAAATTCAGGGATATGTCCAAATCGATCAGATTATTTGAGAATAAAACAAAATATGAACGTAAGAAATTTTGCTATTCAAAAAACTTTAAATAATCATTTTGATTTAACAAAAACAAATATACAACCACATTACTTGCACCAATCACAACCACAAAATCCGTTTACTAATACACTCACATATTCTCAAGTTCTAACAAACAATCAACCATTACTCCAGACACATATAAAAACTTTTTACAACTAATGAATTGTTCACCGTTTTTAATGAAATCGTTTCAGTTCTGAAAAATTGTCGTACCAAACAGGATCAAATCAGTGCCATTGGGGAGTTTGCGTTTAAATATGTCGGTAGTCCATAATCACTGCAATTTATTAGTCACTACGTGGAATGCCCGTAGTGTAAAACCAAAGATATTTGTGCTGGTTCAATTTCTAGAAGGATATAACATAGATATTATGTTATTAACTGAAACCCATTCGAAACTGAACGATTATTTTTTTATTAATAATGTTTACTTTTATAGACGTGATCGCACTAATAAAAAAATCCATTTATCTTTCGCTTCTTCTTGATTTAAATTTAAAATCAATTAAAAGTATTGGTGTCGCAGTTAAGAATGGAAATGCTTATTTAGAAGCATTCGTTTGTTATTGCTCAAAATCTGGTGATTTTAACTTAAGAACTGATTTAATTAAAATTTCGAACAGAAGCAACCCATATATTGCAGGTGGTGATTTCAATTGCCACCAAAGTATGTGGAATTGCTGTATAAATAATAAAGGTGGCCGAATATTACAACAACTGTCCATAAATTTATGCTGTTTAATAATTGCTCCAAGTTCTCTAACGCACTTAAGTTCCATTGGAAGATTTAGTACTATTGATATTTTTCTTACCAATAAAATTTTACCAGTTACCAATATTGAATGTGTTAATGAACTGAATTCGGATTATCTTCCGGTTATTGCTACGGTAAGTTTTACTGCACGTATTGAAAATCTACTTCCTAAAAAATTCGATTATAACAATTCGAGCTGGACTTTATATAAAGAGCATATAACTGATGGTTTGGGTTACAACGGTAAAAATTACGATCTAAATACAATTCAAGGTATGATGAAAATTAGAACTTTTTACACAGGTTATTACAATGGCGTGTGAAAAATCAGTTCCCTTAGTACGTCATACATATAATGACAAATTAATTTTGAATGACGAAACAAAAATGCTGATAAAACTACGGAATCCTAAGTAGGTTTTGCCAGACATTGACATACGGCCAAACACTGGCGCATCAAAGGTTAACAGGACTTGGCTATTGTTATTGGGCTAATACTAGAACCATTCATCGGCCGATCTATGGTTTACAGAAAATAACCAGTATATTGTTACCTTTGAATGGCCAAGCACTGGCCCATGAATGGTAAATATTACTTGGCTATTGTTATCGTCCCATTACTGGAACCATGAATCGGCCAATGTACAGTTTATAGAAAATTGCAAGTGCAGTTTACTTTGAATGGTAAAGCAATGGCCCGTTAATGGTTCTCATTAATTGGCTATTGTTATTGGGTCAGTACTGTAGCCATTAATTTGCCGATTTATGTCATTTTTTTAAATTTCACTAGAGTATTATCCCTTTTAGAAATACATAATTTGAAAAATTTCACATATAGTTTAGTTATCGCCTTGTCGGTTGAAAGACTATGGTAATAAAGAAAAGGTTGGTATAGGTTTTAATTTATTTTCATTTCTATTTTATTTTAATTATTTTGTAAATAATTTATTTAAATTTATGTATAAAAAATATTATTTTGTATTTATTTTAGATTTTTGAGATCAATTAAACTCAAGTAAGTAAAGAAGTGATTGGAATTTTTTCAATTCAAAGGTATGGTTTGAAGTTTTTCAGAAAAAAACTCCAATTCACATTTTTCGTGTTTCGGATCGGATTCGAACCTACCCTCGTCAGTGCCCGGCTCGAATGCTTGGGCAGACACGCTATCGATTACGCCGTTGAGGCGATGACAATTTCAAAGTTGAAACTTCTTCATCACTTTTTGGAAAAAATAAACCTGACATATTCTTTCTTACTGAAACAATTGTTAGTGGCAAAGCATCGAAGTTGGATTTCGATAAATACTGGATACCAAGTTACGAATTGGAACATTCCTTTTATAACAAGCATGGTGTCTGTGTATTTGTTCGAGATTCACTTTCATGTATGAGAATTAAGACTTACGAGTTGAACTCTAAGCACCATAATTCTATAGCACTGAAGATCTGAGGTGTTGATGAAGCTATGTTTATAATAGGATTATACAGATCCCCAAATTCTCCCCAGGATGTCCCTTTTTCGATCAAATATCGGCTAATCTAGACAAGATTACCACGGACTACCCCAAAGCAAGACTGACCATTCTTGGAGACTTTAATATTCATAATAAAGAATGGCTTAAGTATTCATCGCGCACTTACGACGTAGGAAGACAAGCCGAGCTGATACTCGCAGATTATCACGGTTTGACGCAAATGATAGAGTGTCCCACTAGAATCTCAGACAATTTACATCATAACAATAATTTGCTGGATCTGTTTTTGACAAACGAACCAGATACTACGAAGACAAAAGTTGAACAACCCCTCGGAACATCGGACCATCTACTAATATCAGCAATAGTGCAATTTACATCACCGACACAAATTAAAGCAAATCCTCGTTGCGTTTGGAACTATAAACGCGCGAACTGGGAGGGACTGAGAAACTTTTATGATGAAACACCTTGGAAAACTATTTGTTGTATTGATCAAGATCCTAGCACATCGGCAATAAGAATGTCCGAAATCATAAAAGACGGAATGCGGCGGTTTATTCCAAATCGATTAATCACTCCTAAAACTGAGCCTTGTTTCACGCGGGATGTTGATGAGGCGGTGAAGAATAAACGCAAAGCATTTAAGACATATAACGCTAATAAAACACCTGAAACCCATAGCGCCTATAAGAAAGCCAGAAATATTAGTAAATACAAAATAGACTTGGACAAAGAAGCGTTTATCCAGAAGAAAGCAAAGAAATTCGCCGAGCACCCATCTGGCTCACGTAGTTTCTTTCAGGCAGTTAAATCAGTCCAGAGCAATTTTACTCGATCCTCTATTCCAACCTTAGTTCTGAATGACATTCCCGTAAGCGACTCGAAAGAGAAGGCGGATCTTTTGGGTCGTATATTCGGAGAAAACTCAAACATAGTTGAACCTCCCCATTCTCCTACACTCATTCCCCTAGTTGTAACGAAAATGAAACCAATTATTTTTCGTTGCAATATTGTACGGAAAATGCTTCTTTCTATCAATATCAACAAATCTGCTGGCCCCGACGGTATTCCACCCCTCATTCTTAAAAATTTTGCTAGGCAACTAGCTCCAATTTTAACAAAAATTTTCTATTTATCTTATAAAACCGGAATGTTTCCCGACTCTTGGAAGCTGGCCAAATACCATACCAAATGGCCAAATACCATACCAAAAAAAGGCAGTAAGATAGATCCTAACAATTATAGACCAATTGCAATTCTGTCAGTTTTAGCTAAAATGTTTGAAAAATTTGTTAACTACAATTTAATAGATTATTTGGAAGTGTCGCGAATTATTGATGATAAACAGTATGGTTTTCGTAGAAGTCATGCAACAGGTGATCTGTTAGCCTACGTATCCCATCTCTGGAACAAATCGCTTGAAAACCATGGTGAAACATTCAGTATTTCACTTGACATTTCTAAAGCATTTGATAAAGTGTGGCACAAAAATCTCATAGCTAAATTAAAATCTTATGGCATAGACCATCTTACTGTCTCATGGATTCATAGTTTTCTTACAGTTTGCCAATTTCATGTTAATTTAGATGGTATCACATCCAATATTTTCACAACCAATGTTGGGGTTCCCCAAGGTTCTGTACTCTCACCAACCTTGTTTCTTCTATACATTAATGACTTACTTATTTCCACAGTGCACCCAATCCACAGTTTTGCTGATGACAGCACATTGCATGCATCACATGCATCCCCTAAATTTCGATCTCATACTGCAGTTACCACTGATAGAGAGCTGCTAATTGATTCTATCAACAAAGATCTGGAGAGTATAATGGAATAGGGAGATCGTAATCTTGTTTCATTTAATCCAACCAAAACCAAACTATGTCGTCTTTCACGAATAGAGCGACATAAAATTTTCCTATTAAAATAAACCACGAGGAATTGCGTGAGGTTGAATCAGTTAGACTTCTTGGAGTGGATATTCAAAATAACCTGAAATGGAATAAACATGTGTTCAACATCGCTAAATCTGCAATGCAAAAATTAGGATTCTTGAGTCGATGTAAAAAGTATTTCAATCCCGAGCAAATTTTGCTAATCTTCAAGTCCTTTATTCGTCCATGTATGGAGTACTGCTGTCATGTTTGGGGAGGTGCTTGTCAGTCAACAATAAAATGTCTAGACTCTGTACAGAGAAAAGCAATACGGTTGATTGGTAATACCGAACTAACGGACCAGCTTGATTCACTCCAGCACAGAAGAAATGTGGCTGAATCATCAATCTACTATAAATATAACTTTAGCGAATTGTGCTCTATGGAAATTCAAAATATCCTTCCATCGTGTGCGCAGTATAATCGACAAACAAGAGCTGCCGAGTTATCCCATCCATTTGTTGTACAAATACCTCGTTGTAGAACTGTGTCCTTCCAAAACGACTATTTTAATAGAGTGGCCAAATTATGGAACTCATTGCCTAACCCTGTATTTCCCGATGAATTTTCCCCTCAGGCATTTAAAGAAAATGTCCATCATCATTTAAAACAATTAGTATAGCTATCCCTATATCCCCATTCCTTCCATTTTCC
Source organism: Diogma glabrata (assembly GCA_963693315.1). Lineage (NCBI taxonomy): Eukaryota > Metazoa > Arthropoda > Insecta > Diptera > Cylindrotomidae > Diogma > Diogma glabrata. Next base: position 3,996,010 of record OY856189.1, on the reverse strand, counting down.
TCATCTCCTTCCTTTATAGTTGACATGGTATCTTCGGATATTCAAAGAGTCTAAATAATGAATATTTCATATTTAGTGTGCTAAACATGTCTAACTAATTAATAAAAAAAAAAAAATTATTTATTTTACTTAAGTTGAATTTTTCCACAGACTCCATATTATGGAAATGTGTTTACAGTATATGGGATTTTTTGCATTAAATTTCTAGACAATACTTTGTGTGAATTCATAGAATGGGGAACATTTCTATTCTAATTAATATCCTAAGTCACGTTTGTATAGTCATTATTGATTGTTTCCAATCAATGTGAAATCAATGGCTGACACTTGGTCAATTTGTAGTTCTATATGTATTAACATTAGACTACATTAAGGGAATTTTGAATTTATTTTGGATTTTTGAGATCAATTAAACTCAAGTAAGTAAAAATTAAATTAAATTCTAGCTTATCATAAAATTAAAAAAACAACAAATGGAACAGACAATCGTTAATAATTAAGTATACATTTTTTTTTAATATTATTTTTATAAGTCAACTTTGAGATTTCCTTAGATTCGTCATAACATTCTAGGAGTTTGTTAAAAATTCCACAACCCATGATATCAAATATAAAAATTTCAGACAACATGTCACGCCTGTCTTCCAATGACTGTAAGTTTATTAATTTAAGCCTGTATGTATAATGCGGTAATTCCAGATATTTTTTCGGATCATAATTATGTCTTAGGGCGAATAACAAAAATTGTTTCTGTACAAATTCAAAATTTTTGATGTAGCGATCAGTATATGGCATCCAAACCACAGATCCATATTCCAAAATTGGTCTCACTAAAGAACAATAAAGAGTAACCGTCACCAAAGGGTTGTTAAACTCCTAAGCTCTTCTTTTTATGAATCCCAGAACACTAAATGCCTTACCAATAACTGCATCGTAATGATCCTTGAAGGTAAGCTTTGCGTCCATAGCAATTCCTAAGTCATTAACTTTATTTTTCCTTGAAAGACTTACATCATTTATATGATAGTCGTTCAAAGTGGGCTCAGTTTTCCGTGTAAAAGAAATAACCTGGCATTTCTTTATGTTTAGATAGAGCTTACTGTGTGTACACCAATTGTATAGGTCATTTAGTTTAGATTGTAGAAAAGTTATATCCTCTGTATTTTTTATTTCATGATAAATTTTTAAGTCATCTGCATAAAACAAATGCATAACATCCTTAAGTGACGATGATAAATCGCTAATAAAAAGGTTAAAAAGGAGAGGGCCTAAATGACTTCCTTGGGGAACGCCAGATGTTACACTAATTTCAGATGACAAACAATCTCGAAATTGGACTTTCTGTCTTCTGTTGGTTAGATAGGATGTAATCCATTTTAAAAATCCACAAGAAAAGCCAAATTTATGTAACTTTGCGATCAAAGATTTAATATCCACTCTATCGAAGGCTTTGCTAAAATCAGTATACACTGTATCAACTTGGAGACCATTTTCAAAAGCCTTAAGCAGATATGACGTAAATACAACCAAATTTGTATTTGTGGAGTTTTTCGAAAACCATGTTGTTGCTCATTAAGGATAGCAGCTGCTACCGTTGCAATCTTATCATGAACAAGTTTTTCAAAAAGTTTTGGTATGCTTGAAAGTTTCGCTATGCCTCGGTAATTCTCAATGTTGCTTCTATTACCACTTTTATAGATGGGAGTTATATAAGAAAATTTCCAAACATCAAGAAAAATACCAGAAGTCAACGACCTGTTAAAAATCCATGACAACGGTTTAGAAAGTGAACTGGCACATTGTTTAAGAAAGACTGGTGGAATATTATCAGGCCCAGAAGACTTTTTCATATCTAATGATAATAAACCACTCAAAATGTCCGATTCTTCTATATATATATAAGAAAGGTCACACAGTTTTTCAATATGTGCAAGATTAGGAGTTGATCCGTCAGTAGCTGCCTCAGAATAACTTCTCCTAAAACTGTTTGCAAACAGATTACAAATTTCAGTATCATCTGAAGTGGAAAGATTGTTCAAAACCATTGTAGTGGGATAACATCTTGTACTTCTTTTTGAATTGATGAATTCGTAAAAGCTTTTTGGGTCTTTTATAAAACCATCTCCCAGATTTTTAATATAAGAGTCGTACGCTGCGTTAGATTTAGATGCAAATTGGGAAAAAAGTAGCTCATGATTTCTGCGACTGATCTCATTTGGATTACTTTTGTACTTTTTATATGCTCTGTTTCTTCTATTCCGAAGATTTCTTAGATCATCGTTAAGCCATGGTTCCTCTTTCTTATTTTTCTTAATTTTTAACGACACAAAATAATTCATAATTGAAATTAGAATTTCCATGAACTTTTTTATCGCTTCCTCAAAGTTATCATTAAGAAGTATACTTTGAAAATCAACTTGATTGATAGCGGCGTTAATCTGCTCATAGTTAGCATTTTTAAAATCGTAATAGTATTTCAGGGCATTTTTAGAAATAAATGACTGGCACTCCAAATTTAACTTGATTAATAGTGCCTTATGATGAACCGTGTCCGAAATACAAGACTCAGTTCTGTCAGCGTGACATACTGAACTGGTTTCATACGCGGAAGTAAAAAAGAGGTCTAATTGACGTTTGTTATCGTTATGCACATCTGACTTTTGTGTTATGTTGTTACCATAAGTTGCATTAATCAGGTTAAAATTCAGACTATCGTTGATATTAACCGGCAACAGCAGATTATCATCATCAGGATCCCTAATAAATTGTAAGTTAGGTCTATTAAAATCCCCCAAGATACAAATTTCATCAAGATCTCTCAATTTATCAACAACCTTGTTAATTGAGTCATTTACGTATTCGTACGCAGTTTCGTCCGACTTAGGTGGAATATAAACTGCACCAATGAAAATTGATTTTTTTTAACAATCACTTTAGCCCAAATCTGTTCTGAAACTGAATTTATTTCGGGTTCAAAATTAACTTTAGTTGATCCTAGTGATTTGTGGATAGCTATTAGTACACCACCACCTCTGTTACCACCAACTAGCGAATAATTCCTATCCTTACGGTATACAAGCCAATCATGACTAAGGAATTCGCTGTTATGAATACCGGGATTCAGCCACGTTTCGACCAAAGCTAAGATTTTACACTCAGTGGATAAAGAAAAGAGAAAAAGATCTTTCAGTTTACCTTTCATGCCACTACAGTTAGCATAAAAAATTTTAATAATACAATCGGCAACGTTTATTTTTTTAAGGTTTGGCGTTATTAAAATATTATTATTATTGTAAAGAACATTATTTTTATAACCAGTATATACGTTATTTACATATATATTAGCGTCAATTAGTGCATCCGAGCATAGTTGACTTGTCTCTGATTCATAAAATGTGGTTGATAGTAATAATCGTTCGGAAAATATAACGGTATCGGACTAAATTGTGGAACCAATGGAGGAATATGTTCATACTGATTATAATGCGCAAACCTGTTATAAGAATTCTGAGAAAAATTATTATTAGAGTTACTAGAATTTTTAGCAAACCTGTTTTGACCTCTAAAAATTTTGTTGCTTCTAAAATTATTATTGCTACTATTATTGTCTACAGAAGTACTAAATGATTTTGATTTCTTAGAATTATTCCTAGCTTTATCACTGTTTTCGCTCGATCTGTTATTTGTTCCAGACCCTGTGGCTTCGTTAAGTAGGTCAGAAACCATAGGCTCACTTGTATTTTCCTTATTACTCTTGACTTTTTTTTTCTTCTTAGCACCAGTCACATCTGTCTTCATATTTTGATTCGTACGAGAGTTGAGACAGCTATTTACAGAAACCGTTTTGGTATCCCCTTCAGATAACGGTTTACTCTTTGTTGTTGTTTGATTGTTAGGTGAAACGTTTTGATTGCATGTCTTCACAGTCGCCTCTATTATATTAGAATCCATGTTTGCAGGATCCGAAACTGAAACACCATAAGTATTAAGACTGTTTGATTGGTTCTCTAACAAGGATTGGTTTTTAGTCGAAAGAGCTTCTTTTATGGTAATTTGAATGTTTTTTGTGACTATTTCCGAAATGTTATCCACAATATTGGTTACCATAGCCATGTATTCCTGTTTAATTCCATCCATAATCAGAGACAGCTTTTTATTGAATGTTTGATCAAAGTTCTTAAACGAATCGTCAATCTTGTTATCGAAATGCTGTACCAACTTGCCTATTAGTGGTGTCGCAAACACACATTGCTCACAGATGAAATGATTACGTAAAGTTTGAGCTAACTTCGACGTTTTCCATTCACGTGGGAAACCAACACAGACTCCATGAAATCCCTTGGAGCACAATCCATGACATTCAACGACAGAATCGTTTTCATTTCTGTCAAATCCTGCACAAGAAACCAAATCACATTTAAATGCCATGAAACTAATAAAGATGTTATATGCACCGGTACAGTTTTAGTTAGAAAAAAAAACAAAAAAAATCGTTTACATATATAAATATTTTAAAATATTTTCCACACTAATACAACTAAAAGTTGAAATTTCTTTAAACAGTTTTTTATATACACAAAGCACAATGATGATTTAATAACTACCGTTGACAGGAATGTTCAAGTAAAATTTGTTCAATCAAAAATGTTTACAGTATAAAAAAAACTTGATCAGTTATATATGTGAATTATAAGTTTGAATGTTAGCTTAAAGTTTAATAGTTCTCTAATAGCCAATTGTTATTTCTTTTTCACTACTTTTTTAAGTTAAAAAACACAAAAGATTAAAAAAAATTAAAAAAAATTCATCATTATTATTTATTATTTAACAATTAATATTTTTGTTTAAATTGATTTAACACAACTTGATTGTTTGAAAGACAGAATGAAATGGTTGTATGGTTGTAAATGAGTTGTATGGGGAGTTTTGAATTTTTTCCGTCATTTTTATTTTATTTTAAATTAGTTTGTATTTAATTTATTTAAATTTGCATATGATAATAATGTATATATTTTTTAACGGCCCAGTCATGGTTGCCAGTATTTGGCCCAAGAATGGCAACCATTTATTGTCCGAAGTTATCATCCAGTAAAATTATGTTAATGGTCCAGTCGTGGTTGCCAGTACTCGCCTATTGCTGTATTACTGGCTGCCGTTAATGGACCATTACTGGACCAGTTGTACAACCTTGTATGGGACCTACGTTACATACACAAACAAACATGAACTTAATCAAAGATGTAGCTATTGAACAAATTAATAATTACTAAAGAAAACTGCCATTTATTGAAAACGGACTAATTGATAGTTTGAGTGCTTAAACTGGTTATATATGTTATTAAATAAAAACGAATCATACTAATTAGTAAATTTAGATTACGTAGCTAAGTTAAATTAGGTTAAGGCTAGGTTAAGGCTATGGTCGCTTTAAAAATCAATAACATATTGCCATTTTTAGTATATTAATTAAAATAAAATTTATATTAATCTTTTAGCTGTTGTAAAATTAACATATTTAAAGTCAGCAAAAATAATTTATTATGATAAAATGTATAAACAATGAGGACTAATATAATATTGAAATTATATTTGAGAAAAAACACACTAATTTTTGATTTCTATATAATATTTTTATTTGCCAATCGATTTCGAAAGCTAAGCTTTCATTGTCAAGGCCTGTTCTTAAACTAAAGTTATTTTGAGATTTTTTAAAAATTACATGTTTAGTTTTAAATTATATATACAAGTAAATAAGGTGGTTGACAAAATTTTTGGTTTTTATCACTCCTAACAATATTCATTAATTAATCTAAGGAAATAAGGGGCGGGCATTACAGAATCATAAACTAATAAACTTATTAATGAAAAATACTTAAAAGAAATTTTTGAAAGATTATTGTAAAATTTCAATCTTTTTAGGATCGGGTCATAAAACAATGAAAACGGTAAAACATTAAGCTAAATAATATTTATATAAAAACAAATTGACCATTGAGGATGATCATACTAGCCTAGAAGATTAAGGTTATGAATTATATATTGAATTTAAATACAAAAAATATTTAAAGTAATCTAAAGATGAGGGTTAGTTCAAATGAAAAATTTTTAATATTAACAATGTATATGTTTATAGAGGACTAATAAATAAATTTATAAATTAAATGTATTATAATCAAAACAACAATTAACCTATCCTATGCAATTTTATCATCAATGAATTAACAATGAACAAATTTAAATCTACTTTAATAAAATACTCGTACATACAAGCATTTCCGTTTTTTTATAAAGTTTACGTCAAACAAAATAAATCATATGTTATTTACAATCTTTTCTTTTTTTCAATGAAATTCTATATAAACAAAAATTTAATTATTGATTGAAAACAACACATAGCAAATAATTTTGATTTTATTGGATCTTAAATTCCTTTACCTTAAAATTTTCACGGTAAACTTTGAAAATTTTAATGCTTTTTGTACTAATAAGCTTTTTAGTCAAAATTGTGAAACTAACTAAACTATAACTTTCATTAGCTTTTAAAACATTTTTTTTAATTTAATGTTCAAACCATTTTAATCTTGAGCTTTCTTTCTTTCATTCCAAAAAACAACGAAGCTTTGCAATGATAACAGTCATTTGTAATATTTACTTTTTGGATTAGTGAATTTGAATGATTTATAGTTTATTTGCTATATTTAATTTATTTATGTTCATTGTAAGTCAAGTTTAGTTTATTTCAATTATTTTATTTGTTTTTATAATAAAAGCAAAAGCTGTTATTTTTGGTTTATTTGCAGATATTTAACTTTTCAGTGTTATTGATATAGTAGCTTATAAATGTTTTGATCAATTTGAATATTAATTTAAGTGTTTTTGTTACGTAGATGTAAGGCTATGTGATGTTTAAATAATTTTAGGTTAGACGTCTTTAAATATTTATTGCTCTCGTTAAATCCCTCGTTTTAATATCAAAAACAACAAACAAACATAAATCATTCACCTCTGTTTTATTAACCTTTTCGTTACGAGTTTAACCACTTTACTTCATTATTATCACAATAAATGCTCTTTTCAACAAAAAAGTCAACCATTCAAAACATCATATTTTTCATGTTGCTTTTATTGTTTTTCCAAAACACAATAGAAAGAAAATAGAGGAAAACTAAAACTACAATGGTATAAAATTTGACCATCCGAAAAACAAAATTTCCAAATAATAAAGTTTGATTTACCGTTACACAAAATATTAACCCATATTCAACTGAATTATGGTTTAATTCGGTTGTAGTGGTTGTTTAATGAAACACTAAAATTCGTTGTCTTCTACATTACAGTACCCCGCTCGTAGATGAAAGCCCTCACTTAGTTTGCTATTGATTCGAAATGAACAATTTGTGTTTTCGAGTAGCTGGTATACGATCTTTTGTTATTTAATAATTTTCTGGAATTCAAACATTGAAGGGTTTTGGAAATGAAAAATGTATGAGAATCTTGATGTATTTCTTATTAGAAAACTTATTAATAAAATTACTGATAAAGAAACATGCATTATGGACTATGGTATAACTAATATAACTAACAAGGATTGTGTCATGTTATATAAACAGATACATATGACAGAGATCAGAACCAGCACAAAGGGTAGACAAACTAGGCGCTCGCATGCGGTGTTTTATTTATAGAAGGGCGCCGTAATTATTAATTTTCAATTTTTGTTGAGGGGCAGAATTGGAAAAAAACTGTTTTTTTTAATAACAAATAAAACTGGATTTGTAGGGTTCCGTTTTTTATATGGAACACTATTGGTGGGACTACGATGTGTTTTTGTATTAAAATCGATTATCTCATAAACTATAAATCATCCTATGTACCTAATTTGAGATGCGTATAAAACTATCCTGTCCTTAAAAGATAATGGATACAAAAAATATAAAGTTGTGTCCGTTTGTTTTACGAGACTGCGAGGTAAGGCCTTTAAGAAAATACTTTTTTTACCGACTCAAGTAGGGTATCATATGAAAGGCCTTGAATTCAGTATCCCTTTAAAATATAATTAAGAATTTTTCACTACAAAGTTTTTTAAATAAAATTAAATCATAGTGTTTTTTTCATGTTTTCTTTCCGCACTTAAAGTTAGTTTCGAACCTCCTTAATAAAAAACTTCAAAAGTTTTTGTAAATATAGAAAATGGGATAAACTTTGAACGAAAAATATAGCGAAGCGTAAAATACTCATAATCGTATTTATTAAGGGGTTGGAAATGAGAAGGGGGAAAAACACCATTTACAACCCAGTCATGTGAGATATCATATGAAAGAGCACTTAGTTTAACACCAGATTTACCGATAGATAAAAATAAAATTAACTCTAGATTTACGTCAAATTTACGGGGTTCGTAAATCTTGTAGAAACTTTTTAGAATTTTGCAGTTCACAATTTTTTAATTACTGTCCCACTTGGGTTTCGAGTTCAATTGACTCTTGAAAAAGTTAAAAAATTCACAGAGAAAGGAAGTTTGATAAGCTCTAAACGAAAACTATAGTGAAGTGTCACATAGTTATTTTTCTGTATTTTGAGGGGTTGGGATTGGGGAAGGTGAAAAAAATATTTTTTGACCCAAACGAGTGGGGTGTCATATGAAAGAGCACTTAATTTAAGAAACATTATAAGTTTTTTTAGAATTTGGCAGTGCACAGTTTTTGAGTTATTGTCGAAAAGTGCAACAAATATTTGCCCCCCCCCCCCCTTCGTTGACTGACAGAAAAATTTGAAAAAACTCATAGAGAGTCCTCAAACAATTTTATTTCCACATGTTTAGGGGATGGAAGTGGGAAAGAGTGAAAAAAATGATGGTTTTTTAACCCAAATGAGTGTCATTTGTCATTTGAAAGAGCACCAAAATTAGGAAACATTGTAATTTTTTAAAAGAATTTTTACGGTGCAAAAAATGTGCAAAAATGTGCATTAAAAAGTTGGTCCTCCCCTACATTTTGACGTTAATTGACAGAAAAATTTGAAAAAACTCACAGAGATTGGAAGTTTGATAAACTCTGAACATAAACTTTAGTGAAGTGTCACATAATTTTTATTTCTCTATTTTGGGGGGTGAGAGTGGGGAAGGGTGAAAAGGTACTTTTGACCCAAATGATTGGGATGTCATATGAAAGAGCAACTTATTTAAGAAATGCGGCACTTTTTTCAAAAATTTGCGGTGCACAGATTTTGAATTATTATCAAGTATATTATGAATATGTGTATATGTATATTTTCCAATTTAAATCATTTATACAATTTGGTGTAATTGAATCTCTCTTAAGTATACCCTAAATTGCTTTCGCTAATATTTAGCGAGTCGTAACATTTTGTGTATAATTTGGATCAATTTTCAATTGACATTTAGGAGGAAAAATCTATTGACAAAAAGCTATTGAAATATAAAAGGAATAATTACTTTTATTTTCCTATGGTCTGGCAATATGAAAACTCTACAACACAACTTTATGTAAATTATTTTTGTCAGTTTGTTCTTCCACATTCACGGAACCCTCGGTGACCGAGTTTTATTCGCACTTGACCGACTTTTTTATATTACTTCAGTCTGAAAGACCTAAGTATTACATTCATGAGCCAAAAGTGAAATTCTTACCCCCACTTTTTTTGGCATTTCTCGACGTTTTAGGACCTACTGATTCTAAATAAGCAAAAAAAAAAAACAATTTTTGTCTGTCTGCCCCACAACCTACGAAATCTAGAAAACCGCTGGACGGATTTGAAAAATTTTTTTTTCTAAAAATAGGTTTACTTAATGGGAAAAGCTGAAAGGACGATGTGTTCGATAACTGTACCGGAAGTGTGTCAAAAAAATTGTCAAGTGTGTCAAAACAAGGAAATTTGCATATTTTTAGCTTAAAAAACGCTCATTTTAAGTGATTACGAGTAGGAACATTGAATTTGGAGAAATTTTGATGATCGGGATTGGTATGTGAGACCAAAACCTAGATTATTGCATTATAAGTTTGTCAAAAAAATGTTGTCAAGTGTGTCAAAAGAAAGATTTTTGTTTATTTTTTTACCCAATTTTTTGAAAAAAAAAAAATAAAATTATTTATTTCTTTGAAAAAATTTTATTATTATTATTGAGAATTATGGCATAATAAGTTTGTCAAAAAAATGTTGTCTAGGGTGTCAAAAGAAAGATTTTTATTTATTTATTTACCCAATTTTTTGGAAAAAAATAAAATTAATTATATGTTTGAAATGAAATTTTATTATTATTATTGAGAATTATGGCATTATAAGTTTGTCAAAAAAATAATGTCAAGTGTGTCAAAAAATGATTTCATTTATTTGTTTAGACAATTTTTTGGAAAAAACTGTAGCTGTTTTTATGACGCATAATATGTAATTGAAAATGAAAATGGACATGGAAATTTTTGAATTTGTTATAGTTTTTAAAATATTTTTGGAATTTTGGAAAAAGTTTGGATTTGTAAGAATTTTTGGAATATTATTGGAATTTAGAAAAAGTTTAAATATTTGATTTTATTCTAATTTTTGGAATATTTTTGGAATTTCGAAAAAAGTTTGATTTTATTTAATTTTTACAATATTTTGAAAGAAATATGAATTAGTGTTTTAATTTTGAAAGAAATATGAATTTGTGATTTTGTAAAATTTTCTCGAAACGCTAAATGGAGAGGTTTCTGAGCAGTTTACTGAGTGTATAATCTTTTCACTAAATGATGTTAATATATGATCTGTTATAATTTTCCGGCATCGTGTTGATGTTTCGTGTTAGTTTTGTAATAAATTTCTAAACAGAGATAAAACATACTTGTACTTTAACAAAGAGTTATGTTTGATATACATCTCTGCCCAAAACTAAAAACCATGTCCTCATAAAAGTTTTTTGCCGAAAACTATATCAAAATCCTTAACCCAGACCGAAGTCTTGATATCTCAGAGCTGTGAGATTTCAGCCCCTCCATATTTTGCAATTGAATTCTAATATTTAGTAATTTGGTCAGCTATATTTGGCCAAATATGTTATATTTTTTGGAGGTTTCATATTCTACTGTTTATATAATTCAAAATATATATGTGGCAAAATATGTTTATGTTTTATCCCATTTATGTTTGACCAATTTAGTCCATTTATGTTTTATCCCAAAGATGTTTGACGAATATTTATTAATATTGGGAATAGTGAATATATGTACAGAATACAGATTCACTATAATAGACTGTGCTTGTTGTTTTTGTAGAATACTGGTGGCGGCATTCTATTTTGGTTATCAATTTTTCTTTTTTTCGCATTTTTTGTTGATATGAGATTTCGTAGTTTGTCATATTCATGTGTTGAAAAGTGTTTTCTATAAATTTGGTTTAACCTTCGCGTGAACGGAAATTTTTAGCTACTGATATGAACAGTATCTACCTCGGTAGATATTATATAAATCATAATATCTACAAACGTAACTGTGTATTTATTTTACTTTTGTGTAAGCATACAATAAAAGCATATATTTAAAAATAAAGTTACTTGTTTTTCACATTGACCAGTAAAAATTTTCATATAAGAAAAAAGGAAAAAAATATCTACCCGGGTAGATATTTGTTTTCTTACGTAATATCAACTTACATAATATCAACAAACGTGTAATAATATCAAACGTGTATTAATATCATATTATCATTTTGCTTTTGTGTAAGCATACAATAAAAGCATATATTTAAAAATAAAGTTAATTGTTTTTAACATTGCCCAGTAAAAATATTCATATAAAACCCAAGGTAAAAATATCTACCCGGGTAGATATTGTTTTCTTGCGTAAAAAAAACCATAAAAATCCATAAAAAGTGTTAAAAGGAAGTCCAAAATATTTTTTTCTCAAATTTTGCGAAATCAATTTAAAAATTAGTCACATAGCTGAACAGGCATGATGATTGGCTAAAAACTCATAAAGTTATTGAATTACAAAAACCGTGATATCTACCCGGGTAGATACTGTTCACGCGAAGGTTAAGAGTTTAAAGATATTGTCATTACAATACAATACATTACTTCATGTTAGTTTGTTTGGCGCTAAATATTGAAAATTATTTGGGTGTTGAACTCGTTTAAGGCATGTTTTGCTCGTAGGGATAGCCCTATTTTCGTATTTTACTGATTGTTCAACACTGATTTATTTCCGCTTCAGATTGCATCTGCTTTTGTATTTCCTTTTTTTTAGTCAGTAACCATTTGAAATTTGTGTCCGTATAAATGGTCGTAAGTACCTTATAGACCATACGATGGCTAGAAGCTCTTTTTCTAGCATAACACATAGGTTTATGTGATCCAATAGGACCTTGAGATAGAACAGTGCCTAATTCTACTAGCATCTGTTGTAAGTACAAAAGGTTTTGTGAAATGGAAATATTGTAGTATGGGATTGTAGCAAAGTAATTTTTTATAATTTTTGAAGCATTTGATATACTATGTGCTCAATGCAATCTTTTTATCTTTCTGAGACACTCTGTTATATTTATACTCTGTTATTGGTAAAGTGAGGTTAGTGAGTCAAAATTATTTATAAACTTTCTATACTAGGTTAGTAATCCAAGGATTTCCAACTTCAACTTCTACTGATTGGGAGGCTATACGAAGCAGTCCAATCTATCCAATTTTAGTATGAAAGGGCCAATGGCTACTATATTCCCTTTATTAAGAATAAAATTAAAAAATTTAAATTATACTAAAAAAAAATTGACAGAGAAAAAATTCAACGTCTATATTCTTCACAGGCTACTTTGTTAATCTCGAAGTACTATGGAATTATTTTAGACACTGGAGGCTGAAACCAAACATTTCCAAAACTGAAGTAAACATTCACCATTTAACAAACTGCCTTAGTAATTATAAGCCTGAAGTTTTTGTTGATAATATGCAAGTCAAACATAACCCTTTAACTAAATATTTAGGCATTTATCTTGATAGAAGCCTCACATATAAATACCATATTGAAAATGTAGCGAAGAAATTAAAATCTCGAGTAAATATAATAAGAAAACTTGCTGGAACTAACTGGGGTGCAAACTTCCACACTTTGAGAACTTTGTCATTAGCATTGGTGTTTTCTGTTGCTGAATTTTGCTGTCCTGTTTGGTTAAATAGTCACCATACCGATAAAATTGATGTTGAATTAAACAATTCTATGCGTATAATAACTGGCTGTGTCCACTCAACACCTGTTCCTTGGCTTCATGTGTTGAGTAATATTGCTCCACCTAATATTCGTAGACAAGATCAACTGTGTAGGATTTGGTCAAAAGTTGCGGATTTACCTCAGCTAATATGTCACCATGTTATAATTCTTCAACCTCCAAGGCGTTTGTGTTCTAGAAATCCATCTTATGATTCAGGCGCTGTATTTTTTAATGGTGATACTTTCAGCATTGTGGATAAATGGAAAGATTTTTGGTCGTCATCTGCTGTTCGCAATCATAATTTAATTGATAACTTAGATGTAATTCCCGCTGGTTCTGATTTACCTAGAAGACTGTGGGTAACTTTGAATCGTATTCGAACTGGACATGGATGTTGTGGTTCCTGTTTATTCAATTGGGGTTTTATATCGTCTTCTGCTTGTGATTGTGATTATCCAGTTCAATCTATGCACCATATAGTAACTGATTATCCAATCCGAAGGTTTCCAGGAGGATTGCCAGAACTTAATTTGCTGTCTCCTGATGCTGTAACTTGGCTTGAAAATTTAGATCTAATATTGTAATTATTGTTCAAAATTCAAATTAAGTATTATATGTATTGTAACGTTTTGTAATTTAACTTAAATCTATGTTTAAATAATAAATATCCATACGCAAACAAAACAATCCAAGGATTTGCTTTTCTGTCTTTGGTTTTTTAGTTTTGTCAGGATTGGGTTTAACTATTGTCAAATGTTGTTGTAAAATAATTAATTGCAAAGTGTAACAAAAATTAAATTAAGCAAACTAGTTTTGTGTATACATCTACATTTTTCTACGATTTGGGCTCCTATAATGGCTCCAACAAAATGAAAAAAGTGCGTTACTATAGTTAATGGTACTCGTAGTAACCCTGAGATTAAATGTAATGGTGTGTGCAATGGATCCTACCATTTATCTTGTGCTAATATTCCAAAAAATTTGATGGATCACATAGTTAATAAATCATCAGCTTGGATATGTAACAACTGTAGTAAAACCAAACGCCTCTCGATTATTAATGGTGACGAGTGCAATGAAATTACTTCTTTGAATACTGTAATTGATGGTTCAGCTGGCATAGCTGATGTTCTCAATGTTTTAGTTGACCTTCGTAACTGAATTATTACAATTGAAAATTCTCAACAATTTATATCTGACTCGATTGAAGACTTCAAGCAACGAATTAAAACTATTTTTGATGAAAACAAAGCCTTAAAGCAACAAATTATTCAATTTGAATCAAAACAATCGCATTATGAATACAAATTAAATAACGTGGAGGCCCTACTTGATAAAAAGATTCAAAATGACATTCAAAATGATGTAGTGATTTCTGGACTACCGTATAGTATTGAACAAAAAAATGATATTCTAAATGAATTGTTACATAATCTGGATATTGAAACTCAAGATAATAATATTATATAGCGACATATGTTGCAAAACCGAAGGAACGTGATTCTCACAACTCAAAAAAATCTTTGCTTATTATTAAAACCAACAATACTGCGATAAAAGAAAATATTTTATTAAAGTACAAAAATAAAACAAGAAATAAAAATTATATTCGCTCGAGCGATCTTGGCATTGAATGGCCTACACCACATAGTGCCTCTAATATTCATATTATGAGTCATTTATCACCGCTACAAACCAAATTGTATGAAGCTGTCAAAGTAATTAAGGAGAAACATAATTTTAAATTTCTTTGGTGCAAGCAAGGAAAAATCTTACTTAGAAAAGACAGTAGCTCAAATATCTTTCAGATTGAGTCATTCGATGACATCAACTATATTGAAAAGACATTTCAAGGCATTGCTGGTTATCTGGATATTGTTGAAGATAAAACTGGTTAACTGGTCTGTTATCAGTTTATATGTAATTATTTTGAATTTTTACTTACTATATTGTTAATCAAATTAGATTTACAGCCATTTCTTGCACTTTATTTATGGGTAATTCTTTTATAAACCGAACACCTTTCTGACCGACCCATTTTTGATTTGGCTGAAACTGTTTTTGCGGATTCTATGTCGAAAAAAAAGATATACGTGTTCGAGGATTTTTTTTTTTTTTTTTTGAAAAATAGAGCTGTTCTAAATATCTTGAATTTTGTGATTTTTGGCTTGAAGACTTATTTTCAAAAATTCGTAGTTCCGAATCTATAAGAGCTACAAAATTTTTACTGACCACTTTTTTGTAGCTGAAAAATTGAACTTTGAGGAAAAAATATTTTTTATAAAAAATATTAACAAATTTATATTATTATAAACAATTTAATTGTTTAAATCGATTTTTAACAATTGCCCCCAAAACGAATCCAGTTTTTAGTATTTTCATTATATTTTCCGTCAAATTTTACGTCAAAAACATGTTTTCAAAATATGGTACCTCTTCAATTATTCTTAAAATATTAATTTATGTAGCGCGTAACGACCCAAAAAAACGGCTTTTTGCTACTAAAATCAAATCTGTAACTTGTTTAATAAGTTTAATGTGAAAGTTGTAGATAATTAAAAGGTCTACAACTTTTGTCTAAACTAGTTTTTGACATAACCTCAAAATTTTAAATTAAATTGCCAAAAATGTTACAAATCATCTTTGTAACAATTATTTATTGAAAATTTGCATAAAAAACATTTTATGGGTTATTCGTTTTCAAACCGAATCTCCTGACTTGTTAGAAAACAAATCTTGATTGAAACAAAAAATTATTATCAAGCGTTTGGAAAAAAAAATCCATCCTGTGCACCACGTAATTTCAACCTGTCTGTTGTATTAGCCACCACTGCCATGACAAACTTTGACAAATAATAATAGATGGTAAAAAATATCTTAGTAAATAAAAAAAATCAAGTAATGAAAAATAAAGTAATAATTCTTAATATTACTTATATGTACTTTATTGGAATAACCACATTTGTATAGTAAAATCAAAAATGAACACTCTCCTTGACAGATTAATAATAACTAGGAGGGCCCGGCGTGCTTCGCTACGCTTATAAATAAAGTTTTTGCGTAGACATTTTGTTGACGTAGAAGCAATGATTTCAAAAAGTGGTAATGAGCAATGCTAGCATATAATTTTTAATTTTTCTTTTTAAATATATGAATGAAAAATAATCAAAACTCTAGCTGATCAGTTCGGATATATGAAAAATTAGCGATCAAATAAGTTTTCAAGTAAGTTTATTTGATCACTAACTTATTTGATCGCTAATTTTTCATATATCCGAACTGATCAGCTAGAGTTTTGATTATTTTTCATTCATATATTTAAAAAGAAAAATTAAAAATTATATGCTAGCATTTCTCATTACCACTTTTTGAAATCATTGCTTCTACGTCAACAAAATGTCTACGCAAAAACTTTATTTATAAGCGTAGCGAAGCACGCCGGGCCCTCCTAGTTTCAACTATTCAGTTATTTTTCTTTTTACTTGCAAAAATATACTTAAGTCGGATGAAATTTGTGGCACCTATTTACAAAACATTGACACCAATACCAAAACTACGTGAAAAAGCCTCAAAAATTCAACCGCGCATAACTCCGATTCAGAGTACACAAAAAATAAAAGCAGAAATAACTTTTTTCCTTTCGTCAATACCAACAAAATATCAAAATTTCAGATTTTTTAAAAATCAAAAATTTAAAAATCAACAAAAATATGTACGTTTTCAAAATAATAGCCCTCCTATAATAAAAAAACAAAGAAAAATATTACGTCTATCGACCCTTAAATCAATTCATAAACTAAATTCTCTAAACTTCAAAGGAAATGTGTTAAGAATTGCAATAATTTGAATTTGCTGTATACAGATTTTTTTTTTCTTTTGAAAAATACTAAAGAAATAAATATGTGTCAAGAATCGGAACTAACTTTGCTGTATAAAAGAAATTTTCGATTCTCTTTTTGAAATATAGTATAGCATTTAAGAAAACAAAATATATTGTTGTGTATCGAATTCAACGTTTGTAACTCAAAATTAATAATTAAATAAAATTTATATGTGTTTGAGAAAACGTCTTTTTATAAACTTAAAAAGAACCAGCATTTAAAGATTTACCAAAATGTATAAACTAACTAAGAGAAAATAAATATAAAAAAAAAAAAAAAGTTTTAAGTTTTAAACCATTACCAAAACTACGTGAAAAAGCCTCAAAAATTCAACCGCGCATAACGCCGATTCAGAGTGCACAAAAAATAAAAGCAGAAACAACTAAATAATAGCCCTCCTATAATAAGAAAACAAAGAAAAATATTACGCAAATATCTTTATATCAATAAACAAAATAATCTAAATAATATCGAAAACCGTCCTTGTTCAAAGACAAAATACGACTGAAATGAATGATTTAAAAAAGAAAGCATATTACGCATATAATCTCTTTTATTCCGACGACTCGAAAACCGTCCTTTGTTCAAAGACAAAAGACGACTGAAATGAATGAGAAAAAAAAGTTTCGCGTTTTTGTTGTTCGCTAATATATAAAAAAGAAAATATAAAAAAATAAAATAAATTTTTAATTTCGTTTTTATATGTATGTAAACTTATAATGCATATGTATATAAAAAGTTTTCCGTATATAATAACTTTTTTATTTATGATCCGATTTGTGTGAATCCGAATCCGAATATAGGTTACACTAATATCAGTTAGCTGTGAAAATTTGAAATGAATCCATCTGCGAATAAAAAAGCCTTAGGCTCCACAAAGTTTTGATCTAGCGTATTAATATATAAGAAAGAAGATAATTTTTAATTGAAAATTTTCACAAAATTTTTTTTTCATGCAAAGAAAATATCTTAGCTTCTAATTCTTGAAAAGATATTGGAATCATGCAATGATATTTTTGAGTTCCCTTTATCGATTTCGCTTTTGTAAATCGTTCTGATAATAATTTTTTTTCTTCTTCGTAATCATCATTTGTAGAATAGCAACAAGTAATGTTTGGCAATGATTCTGTCGCCCAATTAAATAGTTCTCGTGGTGTTCGAATAGGATCATTTATTCTCTGAAGACTCGCTCGCAAAAATAGTTTATGGGATCGAATTTGTTGAATGGGATGGAAATTTTAGGATTGTTTTATGATAAGAGCTTATGATTTATTTAAAAAGAAATGGTGTTTATGACAAAAGAATCTAGGCGACGTCATGCTGGATAGAAATTGAAGCATGACACACGAAACGAAGTAGAGAGTAATAAATAATGAATTCTATTACTTTAAACTTTAACTTTAACCAATATTAAAAAAAAGGAAAAGAAAAAAAAACAAAAACAAGTTACAGATTTGATTTTTGTAGCAAAAAACCGTTTTTTGGGTCGTTACGCGCTACATAAATTAATATTTTAAGAATAATTGAAAAGGTGCCATATTTTGAAAACATGTTTTTGACGTAAAATTTGACGGAAAATACAATGAAAATACTAAAAACTGGATTTCTTTTGGGGGCAATTGTTAAAAATCGATTTAAACAATTAAATTGTTTATAATAATATGAATTTGTTAATATTTTTTATAAAAAATATTTTTTCCTCAAAGTTCAATTTTTCAGCTACAAAAAAGTGGTCAGTAAAAATTTTGTAGCTCTTATAGATTCGGAACTACGAATTTTTGAAAATAAGTCTTCAAGCCAAAAATCACAAAATTCACGATATTTAGAACAGCTCTATTTTTCAAAAAAAAAAAAAAAAATCCTCGAACACGTATATCTTTTTTTCGACATAGAATCCGCAAAAAAAGTTTCAGCCAAATCGAAGCGGTGTTAATGAATTTTCATCAAAATCCGTTCGGTTTATAAAAGAATTACCCTTATATATTATATTATTATATTTTTATTCAAAGTTATTTAAATTGAGATTTTGTTATTTCGTCTATAATTATTTGTATACATCTCACCTACATAGTTTATTACAGAATTTTTATTTAATTTTATGGTTATTATATACAATTCTCTTGACGGGTGATTCAGGTTTTTTGATTTTGAGTTTTTGGGTTTTTGTAAATTGTATCTTCTGGAATTGGATAGTTGAATTTGTTCTTCATTTTTATCAAATTGTTATCATTATTTTGATAGAACTAAACATGGAGTTTTGTTATTATTTTTTGCCTTTCTTCATTGATGGCTAATAAACTCAATAATATATTAAAGAAAAATTGTTATAATGAGTATTTTTTAAATGTTGATGATTTCATTGTAAAACAAAATATCTGTTCTGTTACTTCCAATGTAAAACAATTGAATGTTCTACAAATTAATATTTGTAGTATGAATAATTTAGACAAATTTGATGGCATTTTGGAATTTATTGATTCTTTGAAAACTGATAGTCATATTAAAGTAATTTACAGAAACCTGGGTGCAGAGTAAGAATGTAAGGGCCTATAATATAAACAATTATAACATTGTATTTTCTTGCAGAGATGATAGAGTTGGTGGTGGTCTGGCACTATTTATTAGAAAGGATATTGAATCTCGACTCTTGAATGCAGATTATGTCCAGTACCCATTTCAATTTATTGAAATTGAGCTCTTCAAATTTATGGATACCAAGCTCTGGGCAATTTGTCGTCCACCAGATTCTCCCCTTGTTTCCTTTGTGGATTTTTTAGAAATTCAGCTTTCAAAGGATAGAAAATATGATAACATCTTACTTGGTCGGTGATATGAACATTCCATCAAATAAAAAATTAGATTTTGTGACAAACTATAAGAATTTATTACTTAGCTTTGGTTTAATTGTCACTAATACCAATGTTACACGTGCTGCTAGTGGTAATATTCTAGACCATATAGTCTCCAGCTTTTTTAACGTTGATAATGTTTCTACATCAACAATATACATATTCCAATTTAAGTGATCATAATTTTCTTTTCTCCAACTTTCGTTTTGCGTTAAAATACAAAAGAAAATGAATTGAAAAGCGCATAACAGACTTTGAAAAAGTAAATGAAAGTTTTGATAATTTTTTGTATTCAGTACAATTTGACAGTATGAAGCCAAATAGTATTTTTATAATGCTTAGTGAAATATTTTTTTTTTAATTTTTTTTTTAACGGCGTTCATGCTCCATGTAGGAGCGTTGCAAGGCTAATCAGCTTCGAATATTCACCACGGTCATTCGCAACAGCGACATAATTACCATGGCAGCCGATTTTTTTAAGGTCGTTTATTACGTCAGTCTCCCATTGTAGTCGTGGTCTACCTCGCGGTCGCCCACTCCCTGGGGTGGACATTTTTCTAATCATTCCAGACTGTGAATCGGCTCGTAGAACATGCCCAAACCAAGCAATCCTATTAGAACGGATACAACCTATTATATCAGGACCCTCAAGAAGGTCTCTGATCTCAAAGTTATATCGGGTTCTATACTCTCCATCGTCTGTCTTAAGTGGACCAAAAATGTAGCGTAGGATCTTACGCTCAAATACAGATAAATGCGATTCGTCATTTTGTGTAAGGGTCCACGTTTGTGACCCATACATCACAACCGGTCTAATCAATGTCTTGTATAACTTGAGCTTGGTGTTAGTTGATACATACGGAGATCCAAGGAGAGGTTTGATTGAGTAGAAAGTTCGATTACCTGCAGCGATTCGAGCTTTTATATCGTCGCTTAATAATGAAACAACGTATGCTATTTATACGTTGTTTTTATATAATAGGTGCGCTGCATTCCCCATAAGGGTATCTTTGAATTGGCATTTTTACATTTTCGAATTGTTTTATGACTGGGGGTAAGAATTAATAAATTATAAATTAACGTCCATGCAAATGCATGCGCTCATCAAACTTTAAACTCAAATATCTCGAAACTATACTTTTGCGTATACGTCATTTCATTATTAAAGCGACGATATTATTATTATTATTATTATTATTATTTATTGTTTTTTCCAATTGTTTACAATACTACAAATTGTTAATATAATAATTTAGATAACACTATTACAAATAAATACAAATATACACAAATTGTTATTATAATAATTTAGATAACACTATTATTCGCTTTTAGTTTTAGTTAGTAATGTAAGTTGGAAAAAATTAAGAGCATATTTTAGTCGTTAAAAACGCCTAGAGTTATGTGCCCTTTCTTAACAAACAGATTGTTTTAAGCCGGGGTTTAAAAAAAATCTGTATAAGCTCGAAAATAATTAAAACATGTGGCGTGGGGATTAAGCTACATGATAAGATTTGAGTAAAAATTTTAAGATAATATTCTTTATAAGTGTAAATATATAGAAAGCTATTTTTAAAAGCAATAATTAAATAACTAATGAACTAAACAACTAATTTTATAAGTCTAATAATATATATACAACAAACCAATATAATAAATTAAATATCATAAATTAATAACAATCATTTAGCCAACTGTTTAGAAATAAATACAAAACTTAAACAAACGAACAAAGATCATCATATTATAACTTTGAACAACTCTTCAATTTTGGTTAAATCAAAGGTAAAAAGCCATGACTTTACCTGCTTAAGAAACGTAGACAAAGAGAGCGAACTATGACGAATATCGGACGGTAATTGATTAAATATGCTAGGGGCTATTATAGTAAAGAATCTTCTGTAATGAGTAGTTCTAAATTGAAACGAAGATTTTTCAACTACGTTTCATAAATATAAAATATGTTTCCCATATTTTTATTTTTAGAATTAGTCTTTATTATTATCAAAGGATAATTGTTTTCATTATTATTTTTTTTGGTAAATATCTATTGTTAGTTTTATTGCACTAAAACTACGTCGCCTTAACATGATGGAAAAATATTAGATCATAAAAAAAAAGGATATTTTGTCTTTTTTTTGTTGTTTAATTTGTCTATTTAAGTTTATTGCGTTTGATTAAATTTCGGAAATTTTTAACTGTAAGGTGTTTGCCAGATGTAGGGTTTTTCCATGATGTTAGGTGAAAGTAAATTTTTTCAATTTTTTATGTGCAATATAATTTAGGATAAGTTTATTTTAATTGGTTAATTATAAGTTTAATTTTTGTTGTAAATATTTAATAATTTTGTTTAAGGAGGAGTTAATTCGGTTAGAAAAGTTTATGTAAATATTTTGGTAAAAAACTCCTCCTTTGACGAGATTCTGAAGAGGGGACAATCTTCTCAGAATCAAGGATAGTTTGAAGTTTTTGTGGAAAAATAAATTAAGTAAGTTTTTATTCTTGGTTCTGAAAGGATACTCTCCTTCAGAACAAAATTATAGTTTTTTCGTTTAGTAAATTGTGTTTTTTTTCCATTTTTTTTTAATATAAATTATTTATCAAATTGTTTTCGTTTTCATATTATTGTGATTAGAAGAAATTTCTTTATTTTCATTCATTAAAATGTGTTGAACAAAACTAAATTCTATAATATTTGAAGTTAAAATTTTAATCTGTTATTGTATTGGTTTGTTATCAGAATATATAGTGATACCATTAATTTTTTTTCTTTAAACATCTGGTGACGCAAAATACAAATCATACCAATAAGTATTTCATTTTCGATAAATTTTAAAACGATAGTCTGATTTGTGATTGCCAAAAAAATAATGAAATTTGTACGAAAAGTGAACATACTGTGATTTTTAAAAATTTTAAAAAAATAAACGTAAACAATAATAGAAACAAAAAAAATATAAATATATATCTATAAAAAAAAAAAATAAAATTATTATAAAAAAACTAAGAGTTTTAATTTGTGGAAGAGTATGGAAAAGAGTTTGTAAACGCTGGTGAATTTTCCATCCACGGCCTCAGCTGAAGATCTTAGCCGGATAAAAATAAATTGATAATATAAGGTACGTAGATAACGTAACAAAATTGGCGCTCAACGGGTAGCTCTTTCCAGCTGCTACAATATGTTTTGAATATTTTAATTTGGATTTTTAGATTTTTTGTTCATTATTTTATAACGGCTCTTCCAGTTTATATAATTTTTATAATTTTTCTTTGTTAATTTGAGGTTATAATTTTTTTATAAGAGCTAGAAGAATTTTTTAAATCTGTTTAAGTGAACTTTTATTTGAATTTAAAAACGAAAAAATTAATTAAATTAGAATGAACAATTTTTACTTACAATAATACGTTTCTATTTCATACATAATTTAAATGTTTTTTATTAAGTTTAGTTTGTTAAATTGTTCCTTTCATTAATTCAAATTCTATTTTAATATGAAAAATTTATTTTGTGAATTTTACTAAAATTTACTACAAATTTCTGTTTTATCATTTTAATTATTGGTTTTTATATTTTTTATTTGGAGCTTACTAAAACAATATTAAGTGTAATTTGGTATCATAAGAAAAAGATTTTTATTTAGTCATAAAGCAAACAATACATTTGAATTTATTTTTGAATTTTATTTTCATATATATACATATTATTTTAAATATCGTACACAAAATATTTTATTATTTTTATATATTATATAAAACTTTTAGTAAATTTTCAAATTTATTTACATTTTTGGTACAGTCAAATTTTTGTTGCATTAAGTTGGGTAACAAAAGTCCATAAGACTTAAATATATTTGCAAACGCACTAAATTTTTTTTTCAATCATGAAAGTAGACGGGTTAGATATAAACGAAATTTTATACGAGCTCAATGTTCGTAATGTTGATCTCAACAAATACAAAGAAAGTCCATCTTTTATTTTAAATAAACTTTTGAACGAAGAACAAACTGATCCTTCACTAGTTCCAAACGTCGAAATTGACGAAGGTATTCCTAACTTAGTAGATCAGGTTTTAAAAAGATTAGATTATGTCGAAAAGTTTCCGTCATACGATATGCTAAATGTTTTAAAACATCTAGAAGGACGAATTAATAGAGCTAAACTTGTCGAAGAAAATAGAAGTGAGGTTCAAAAAGTCTTACGAAGACTTCGTAATATTAGAGTACAACTTTCGAAAAATTTCAAGCCCCAAGAAGAATTAAATGTCGAAAATCAACCTATTAGAAAACCTTTTCAATTAGAATCCTCAGATACTAATTCTCCATATTTGGTATCTCAATTACCAACTATGTCATATTCACAAGCAAATACCTTAGATTTTTCGCAAAATATCCAAAACAACTACCCAGTGCATCGAACCAATACATCTTCAACGAATGTTATGACTACTCGCGTTTCTAGTTCTCATGAAGGACCATATGGTAATTACCAAAATCAATCAGCGTCTTTTGGAAATAATCCACTAACAAACACATATAATAAATTAAGTGAATCTAATATTCTATTTACTCAAGCTTCAATGTCATATTCAAGGCCCAATCCTTTTAATTACACAACTATAGATGCGTATAATACAGTTCCCTTCCACAATAACAATCGATATCTGGGAGCCGTTCCTAAATATCACAGCAATCCTTGGACACAACCTACAATGTTTGAAAATTTGACGGAAGCAAATGGACCTCAATATCCCAGATTGTTGG
Source organism: Diogma glabrata (assembly GCA_963693315.1). Lineage (NCBI taxonomy): Eukaryota > Metazoa > Arthropoda > Insecta > Diptera > Cylindrotomidae > Diogma > Diogma glabrata. The sequence continues at coordinate 3,971,328 of OY856189.1, read as the reverse complement.
ATGTACCTAGTTCAGAAAATAATAGGAATAGCTATCCTAATTATATACGTTGGAAGCCAGTTCCAATTCAAGATTGGAAGCTGAAATTTTCTGGTAGAAGAGGAGAAAACATTAACGAGTTTCTCACAAAAGTTAATAGAATGGCCAAATCTCAAAGAATTTCTGACGGTGAGTTACTTGGATCCATATTTCTATTGTTGGATAGCAGTGCGCTTCAGTGGTATAACGCATACGCTGAAAATTTTAGGACATGGACAAATTTTTCGGATGCATTAAAATGGGAATACTCCGACCCAGAATACGATGAACAAGTAAGAGATTCTATTCGAAATCGTAAGCAACAACGATTCGAATCTTTTGGAGATTATCGGTCATCGATGGAATTATTGTTCAAAGAGCTTACCCATCCACTTAGTCCATACGAAAAACTTAGATTTTTATATAATAATTTATGGCCAACATATTTGAGAGGATTAAGTTTCAAAAATTTATCCAATATTGCAACAGTAGAAGAATTACACATCTTGTGTAGAGATATTGAGAGAATGGAAAAACTTTGCAAGGAAAATGCGTCGATGGGAATGGCAAGACGGATGAATCAGCTCGATATAATTGGACAAAATGATACCAATGAGAAGTTCCAATCAAGTCTATCAAACATTGAGAATGTTGGAACCCAAGCAAAAAATTTACGTGATTCAAAATTTGTCAATAAAGACCAAACTTTTCCAAATTCACAGTTAGAAATAAATAAAAGGAATCCGAATTATCGCAATTCGAAAGAATTCCAAAATAATAATAATAGTTCAAGAAATACTACTAATTATAGGAATTCAAAACAATCAGAAAGGATTAAACCATTTACCACCGATTGTGTGAACTGTTTTGAAAACGGGCATAAACCAGATGCTTGTCCAAAACCACGGAGAGCGGACTACTTATGTTATAGATGTGGTAGAGAAAACACTATTTTTCCATATTGTCAAACATGTCATCCTCACTTGAATGTTCAGAAGCCTCAAATGTTAATTAACAACGATAAAATACAACATTCCATAGTTCGAGAAAATATGCCATCAACATCTTCTGCTTCTTGTGCAGTTATCGATGTAAATCCCAATACTTCGGAACAAATTTCTTCAATAATAGTTCAAAAACCAGGAGATAATAGATTGTGTCTGGGAGTTTCTATAAATGATAATCCAATCACTGGATTATTGGATACGGGAGCTACAGTATCTGTCTTAGGTCGAAATTCCGATAACTTTTTAAAACAAAGTGGGTTAACGTCTCGCATAAAATCTTCTAAAATTCAGGTAGCTAACGGTGAAGTGCTAGAAGGATCTCAAGTTGTAGACGTTGTAATTAAATTTAATAATATAGAAAAAAATTTAATGTTGTACATATTACCGGAAATTACACAAGATTTAATATTAGGGATGGATTTTTTTCAAAGTTTTAGTTTGAATCCATCATTAATGTGTATGAATTCCCTACTTACTTGTAATGAAAATAACGTTAGTACATTACATTCCGAAAATGTAGGCTCCAAAACTAACGTGACTTATGTTGAATCAAATGCAAATAATAAAAGAATTTTGATTGACTCAATACAAAATAACACTGCTGTAAGTCACCCAACGTGCAATTATAAAAATTCTAAAATTAAACAAAACACAAGAAAAATATATCCAAATATAACAAAACTGAAACCTGATATTTCGCATGACATAATTCGAGATGAGTTAGAATCAGAAAGAAAATCACTAGTTATCGTCATTAAGGAACAGTTAAAATTTAATTCTGGGGCAGTTATCCAACCCCTTCTGATTTTATGTCATATTTTGTTGTTTTTTTACACACTTTTAGTTTCAAATATTTATTATAAGGTTGTTTCTTCATTAGCATATTTTTTTCTCCAATTCACTATGGTTCAATATTCGAATTTTTGTTTGGAGAACTTCGTTTTGCATGGTGAACGGTCAAAAGTTCGAATGTGGAACAGTTGGGTAAGTTTTCCAATTTCGGTTATTATTTTGATCTTTTTCAAACCAAAATTTAAAACATTATGCGTTAGTAAAAGTTCAAGTGGTGGTACAAAATTCCGTAAAAGAAAATCAAGTAAGTGCATAATCCAGCTTACGACAACAAACCGTTTCTTGGGGAAAATTAAAAAAAATCTTCAGTTAAATGTAAAGATAATGTTTAAGTTAATTCAATTTCTTTTTGACTGTTGTTATCAATTTTATCTTCGTTTATTTGGATCTTGGACGTAATGCGAATCTAGTAAAATTGATTTAGATTATAAATGTATCATTTAAATTCCTTTTCACGTATTCAGTTAAAATAAGGTTTATAAATATTATTGCAATCCTTCAATATTATTTCCCTGTTTATTACACATAGACTATGCATTTACTAAATGCATCTTTACAAATTAAGTAATTATAAGAATAAAGTTTCATTCAATGCAATATTTCATTAAAACTTAGTTATAATCTAAGTCAATAAATATTAATCTTTAAGTTCGTGGAATTCATAAACAATTTTTGTTGGTACTTTTCCTTTCCTTATTGAAGAAAAAGTTCGTTTGAGTAATTCGTTACTAGAAAAAGAATTTTAATTTATTTAAATATTGTATTAAACTAAGTTATAATCTTAGATAAAGTACAATATTTTACAATTTTATTTTGGAAAAAATTATTAAGGAAACTTAATTTTTCTACCTATTATAAGAATGACGAGTTGTTAATCTATTAGGGTTTAGTTATAATCTACGCTATTTTAATCATTTCGTTAGTTTTATTTAACTATTTATAATTTAATTAGTTTTTTTTTATCTTTTTACCAAAGATTGCCTTTGCTATAGAAACCTTGTTTCTGAATTTTTTTTTTCCCGGAGTGAGGGGGCAATGAAACGAAGATTTTTCAACTACGTTTCATAAATATAAAATATGTTTCCCATATTTTTATTTTTAGAATTAGTCTTTATTATTATCAAAGGATAATTGTTTTCATTATTATTTTTTTTGGTAAATATCTATTGTTAGTTTTATTGCACTAAAACTACGTCGCCTTAACATGATGGAAAAATATTAGATCATAAAAAAAAAGGATATTTTGTCTTTTTTTTGTTGTTTAATTTGTCTATTTAAGTTTATTGCGTTTGATTAAATTTCGGAAATTTTTAACTGTAAGGTGTTTGCCAGATGTAGGGTTTTTCCATGATGTTAGGTGAAAGTAAATTTTTTCAATTTTTTATGTGCAATATAATTTAGGATAAGTTTATTTTAATTGGTTAATTATAAGTTTAATTTTTGTTGTAAATATTTAATAATTTTGTTTAAGGAGGAGTTAATTCGGTTAGAAAAGTTTATGTAAATATTTTGGTAAAAAACTCCTCCTTTGACGAGATTCTGAAGAGGGGACAATCTTCTCAGAATCAAGGATAGTTTGAAGTTTTTGTGGAAAAATAAATTAAGTAAGTTTTTATTCTTGGTTCTGAAAGGATACTCTCCTTCAGAACAAAATTAAAGTTTTTTCGTTTAGTAAATTGTGTTTTTTTTCCATTTTTTTTTAATATAAATTATTTATCAAATTGTTTTCGTTTTCATATTATTGTGATTAGAAGAAATTTCTTTATTTTCATTCATTAAAATGTGTTGAACAAAACTAAATTCTATAATATTTGAAGTTAAAATTTTAATCTGTTATTGTATTGGTTTGTTATCAGAATATATAGTGATACCATTAATTTTTTTTCTTTAAACATCTGGTGACGCAAAATACAAATCATACCAATAAGTATTTCATTTTCGATAAATTTTAAAACGATAGTCTGATTTGTGATTGCCAAAAAAATAATGAAATTTGTACGAAAAGTGAACATACTGTGATTTTTAAAAATTTTAAAAAAATAAACGTAAACAATAATAGAAACAAAAAAAATATAAATATATATCTATAAAAAAAAAAAATAAAATTATTATAAAAAAACTAAGAGTTTTAATTTGTGGAAGAGTATGGAAAAGAGTTTGTAAACGCTGGTGAATTTTCCATCCACGGCCTCAGCTGAAGATCTTAGCCGGATAAAAATAAATTGATAATATAAGGTACGTAGATAACGTAACAAAATCGCGGAACATTAGCAAGTTGCTGAGACCGGAGCAATCTATTGAGATTTCTATGATACCTCAGCATTCGGTTACCACTCATAATATAAAAAATTTTAAGAATCCTATAAATATATAGATGCCTTAGTGGAAGAATCCAATTAAAATGAAATATTGGCCAGCTATGATCAAGTTTTTTTCGGTTATAGATTATTCTTACTATATATTTTTGAGCTAATAGTAAAGGTTTTAGCGTACTTAAATAAGTTTCCGCATAGCAACCAATTCCATACTGAAGTTTTGAATTGAAAAGGGCATAGTATATACATTTTAGTACATGTATTGGACATAAAGACTTAAGAATATAAAATTTCGTATTTAGCATTAAAAAATATTTTTTCAGTACATCTATGTGAGGTTTCCAGCTCAATCTGTTGTCTAGCGTGAGACCCAAATATTTAAATGTAGTAACCAATTCAATTGGAAAGCAGTTGCTTGAACAATTTGATTTACTACAGACGACCGAGTGACTAACTATTGAAGAATTAGGAGTACATCGATCAGTAAGTCCAAAGTGCATTATTTTTGTTTTACCACTTATAATCATGGAATGCACCAGAAACCATTTATTTAGAAGTTCTAGATCATGAGTGATTTGATCGGTTAGTAATGCATGCGTATTTTGAGAATAAGACAGAGCCATGTCATCAGCAAACGCACTTATTCTCCCAAACAAATTTAGTTCAAAAACGGAATTTATGTATACCAAAAAGAGAATTGGACCTAGAACAGAACCCTGTGGTACGCCGGTATTCAAACATTGCACAGAGCTCAAGGAGTCGTTAATTTTGACTTGTTGGGATCTTTGACTCAGATAGGATTTCAACCATTCAAGAATGAACCCACGAAATCCAGCATCTTCTAGTTTTTGGAGTAAAACCAGGTGGTTTACCATATCAAAAGCCTAAGTTATATCGACGAAAAGACCAGCAACAACATTTTGGCTGTCAATATTTTTGTAGACTGTTTCAAGGAAGTCAAACAATGCATCTTCTGTGCCAATACTAGTTCTGAATCCAAATTGTGCGTTGCTGAAGAAACTATTACTATTCGAAAACATTAGAATCCTAGATTTGAGACACTTTTCAAATAACTTAGAGATCGTTGGTAAAAGCGAAATAGGCCTATAATTCTGAGTTTCTTTCCGATCACCTTTTTTAAAGATGGGAATAACAGTAGCATGTTTGAATTTATTTGGAAAAATACCTGAAGTAACGCTGAGATTGAAAATAAAAGCCAAAACATCGACGTAAGCAGACCAATTTCCTTCAGAAGTTTATTGCTAATGCCATCGCTACTATAAGAATTTTTGTTTTCAAGCTTTGTTATTAGTTTGTATAATTCGGAGGCGTAGATGGAATGAAAAACGAAACTATTTTGCTCGCGCTTGCAGCCAATTAAATTTTTAACGTCATACGTGGGTACATGATTCCCTACTGATGGAAGGCCAGCACTTAAGCTATCTGCAATACTACAGAAGTAACTATTGAACTGATTCGCGATCTCACCATCAGAAGTTAGAAGTTTATTTCCGTCGCTTAAAATTTCTGTTACTTCTACTGATTTTTTGTTTTTATTTAAAATGCCATTTACTATATTCCATTCTTTTTTTGTGTTACCTTTTGCATTAAGAAACTGTTGCAAATAAAATTCGTGTTTAGTAGAATTAATGTTGTGTTTTAATTTATTTCTAAAAGAACGAGCATATGATTTAAGTTTAAGATTTTCGGGATGCTTTTTTGACTTTAAGGATAAAAATTTTGACTTTTTGGCACGGTTTACTAAGGACTTAGATATCCAAGGCTTTAATTTGGTAATTTTGTTTTTATTAGATTTTTTGAAAGTACAATTTGAAACATGTTGCTGCAGCTTCATTGAAAAGAATTCTAGTGCTAAATCAGGATCGCTTTGTGCATAAACCTCTTCCCAAAACTCAAAAGTTAAATTATATCGCAGAGATTTGTAATCTATAGCCGTGCAATGAATTTTAGATTTATCAACATTATGATCTGAAGGCTTGGAGGAGGAGCAACTATTGTTATATTTGATAGAGGAAACTATCAAGTCATGATCGGTAATATTTAAACGCATAACAGAGGATGAAATTGAATACTCAAAACTATTATTCAATCTAAAAAAGATGTGATCTAAACAGGAATCAAGTCGCGTAGGTTCATTTATTAAGGAAGAAAGACCCAGCGAGGACATTAAAAACATATAGTTATCTATATCAGGTGAATCTTTCAATAAGTTGAGATTCATATCGCCCAATACCAATAAATTTTTCGTTTTAATGGTAGATGCAATTAGGCTTAACTCGTTTAGGAAAGTATCAATACTCACAACATTTTGTAGCCGGTAAATACACAAAAACGAAAACAAATCACCATTAATATAAACATCCGCCTTTAGAATATCAGCTCCACTGGCGACAATATTCTCAGAATTGCATTTCAGGGTATCCTTCACAAATAACGCGACGCCGCCAGCTCTATAGTTTGAATTACAATGACAGAACAAATTATATCCATTTATAACGTAATTTGACATCTCGCTCTCATAAATCCATATCTCAGTTAAACAAATAATGTCAGGCAAGTTTTGTAACGTGTATAACTGAACAACAAAGTTGTCAAAATTACTTCTTAGTGATATTATATTCTCTAGGCAAACTGAAAAATTATTTAAATATATAGTATTATAAACATGTGAATTGATAATTTGAGAAAAAGGGGAAGTTGCGCAACTGTTATTAGAAGAACCTTGATTCATATTGAATCAATATAAAAACTTTCTTAAATAAAAAGAATTAATATTATTAAAAAAAAAGCGAAATGAAATCAAGGTCAACAAAACTTCTAACTTTGTGCAACTTCCCTTTATCCCTCTTACGCATCATTATCGTAGCATTCCTGATCCATAAATATTTATAATTTTTCTTTTGTTTGACATCTTTTGCAGCTTTTAAAAGTCTTCGCTGGAATGGAGTGAGACTGTCATTCAAATATATAACACCATCTTTATCACCGTCTGAACAAAAAAGACTTTTTTTAATTTTGATTTTCGAGGCAAAATACTTCTCCATAATTTGTTCTTTCCACTGACGAGAAATAAATTTTACAAGGATTACATCAGAAGATATAAATTTTTGAGTAATTGATGTAGTGTCTGAAACTGTGGTGCTTGTTGTTGCATTCGACTTCAAATTGTTCATGTTATTATTCGAAGACGATCCAGTCAATGCATTTGTTTTTATAATTTTTTTCCGATAACAATAATCGATTTCACTTTCAGTAATGGAGACACCAACACCTACTTTAAATACAGCAGTTATTCTTTCCATCAAATTTTCGTTTGGTTCAGCTGATAACCCAGATATTTCTAAGCAATTTTGTTTAGACATTTGTAGCTGTATTTCAAGGTTATGCTCATGTATGTTTATAAGCTTTTTAAGTTCTTTGTTTTCATTTTCCAAGTCTTTGATTCTTTTCAGAGACAGTTCAAGTACTTCAAGTCGTTTAATTAAAACCATGAAATGGTGCTCAACTGAACTTTTGACTGCATTTACCTCAATTAGAATGTCATTAGTAGTAGTTATCACTGGTGTATGTTCTGTTGCTGAATTGTTATCATCAACTGCATCTGTAGTTTTTGTGTTTTTTTGTGCATAGCTATTTGATTTTGGCTTAGATGTGGCAGTAGCTGGGCTGGATTTAGATTGGTATGTGTTACTGCAAGTTGCACATTGGCTACATTTCCAATCTAATTTATCCTTTTGAAGATAACTGGCATATTCCGGCTTAAAGTTTACACAAGTAACATGAAATACTAATAAACAACTAGCACAACTAATTTTTAGATTATCTGCTTTTCGATCTAATTTATTATTACAGATTGAACATATAGTCATATTGATTAAATGATAATGATATTTTTGCAATGTTTTTATAATCAAAGAAAACAAAAAGTAGATCTGACTATTAAATGTAACAGTGAAGAACAGTTTCTGTAGAGTAGAACTCGTTTTATTATAAAAAAATTGGTTCTAAATAATTTAGTTATTATTTTTTTTTAAACACTAAATTTAATATTTATGAAAAAATAATAAATTTACACTTTCACAGTATATATTGAATTTGATTAGTTTAATTACTATAGTTTTGTTTTATTTTATAAATTAAAATTTTAAAATTGACTAACAATAATTTACCATGTGTACCCCACGACACACAGCAAATGAATGATCAGCAAATGAATATCTGTAAGTATGCTGTTGTTTGAGTCAAGCATTGATCCCAAATATTTAAAAGATTCAACTCCCTCAATTCGTTCATCGCCGCACATCAAATCTTTCTTCTCAGACTCTCTTGAAACATTCATATGTTCGGTTTTATTGTAGTTAATTTGAAGACTAATTTTTCTAGCTCCACTCTCAAGCGACTTAAAAATCTCACTCATAACTGCTTCACTTCGGCCGAGGATGACAACATCATCAGCGTATGCAATCATCTGTACTGAGTTTATTGACAAGATATTGTTGTTAGTCGGCAGTTTCTTTTGACGGCACACATATTCCAAGGCTAGATTAAAAAGTATAAGAGAGATAGCATCACCTTGTCTTAACCCGGAGTCGACTTGATATTTCGTTCTCTACTCGTACACAGCATTGAGAGTTCTGTACTGTCATTTTGCATAGTGATACCAGTTTACCAGGAATTCCCATTGACACCAGAGCAGACCATAGAGTCTCTCGTTCGAGAGAGTCGTAGGCCTGTCTGAAATCAATGAAGAGTTGGTGCACTGGTATGTTGAACTCTCGGCACTTTTCCAAAATCATCCTTATCGAGAAAAGTGCATCGGTGGTACCTCGGCCCCGCCGGAAGCCACACTGATATTCTCCAAACAGTTGTTCAGCAAAAGGATTGATTTTGGATAGCAAAATGTAAGAAAAGATCTTATATGCTGTGCAGAGTAGAGCGATTCCTCTGTAGTTTGCACATTGTAGGCGATTACCTTTTTTATGGATTGGTATCAGCATAGCTGTGTTCCAGTCCTGTGGCATGGCTTCAGTCCTCCATATCATTTGAACAAGTTCAAACAATCTTAAGGATAGAGTTTCACCACCATGTACAATCATTTCGGATGTTATATCGTCGATACCAGGTGCTTTATTGCATTTTAATTTTGACAGCGCCGCATGGAATTCCTCTTTGGTGGGTTCGTCTACATGTACCTTTGACGCAGAATAAGCTTTGCTCGTCGCCTGACTTGTTTCTGGTCACTTAAGTTGAGAAGATTCTCAAAATAAGCGGCCCAAGTGTCTAAAATATTTTTAAGGTCTACTTGTAGCTCCCCATCTTCGTTTTGAATAGCAGTCGATCTAGTTTGAGGGCCCTTCTTTAAGGTTTTAACCTGTTGAAAGAAGTTACGCGATTGATGTTCCTTATTGAAGCTTTCAATCTCCACACACTTTCTCTTCCACCATTCTCTCTTCGTTCGTCTACATAGCTTTGTAACTGCTTGTCTTGCCAGTTTATAGTTCTCCTTCGTGGACCTGGTGTTGCGTCCTTGCAGACATTTCAGATAGCAATCTCTTTTGTATTGAAGAGCGTCAAGACATGCTTGATCCATCCATGGCTTCTGGGAGTGGTTTTGTGGTCGTCCAAATATTCCCTCAGCAGCGCTTAAAACAGCATCTTTGAGCAAATACCGTGACTTATCGACGTCTCCATTAATGGTTTCTGATTTCTCTAATGTTTCGGCAATATGGTTTTGATATTTCTCTTCTGTTTCTGCATTCTTTAGTGATGAGATGTTAAATCGTTTCCGTTGATTGAATTTCGGAATGCTTGGGTTTGGGAAGTGGAACCTTATTTTAGCACATACAAGAAAGTGGTCACTTCCAATGTATGCACCTCTAAAGGATCGCACATCCAGAACACTCGAAAAGATACGTGCTGTAACTAGCACGTGATCAATTCGATTTCGAGTGTTTCCATTCGGTGAGACCCATGTCTGCTTATGAATCGATCGGTGCGGAAAGAAAGTGCTGGCAATTCTCAAATTATTTGATAATGCAAACTCAGTTTTTCTCTCACCATTATCATTCGAATTCAAATGCAGACTGTTGGGGCTCACCACATTTCCATAGGAGATATCTCTTCCAACCTGCCCATTAAAGTCACCAAGAACCATAGTGAAGTCGCATGTTTGTGTTTGTTTCATAACCTCTTCCAGCGCTATGTAGAAATTATCCTTCTCGTCGACGGTCTTAGCTTCAGTAGGTGCATGCACGGCAATAAGAGAAATATTGTTATATGTATCACGTACACGTAGGTAGCAAGTCCTCTCACTGACCGGGATGAATTTCATCACGGCTTCTTGTATGCGTGCACCAACAAGAAAGCCAGTTCCCAATTCTCTTCGAGAAGGATGACCACTACAGTATAGAGAGTGACTATCCAAATCTTGTTTTCCGATTATTGGCTGTCTAATTTCTTGCAGAGCTATGACATCCATCCCATACCTCTCAGCCTCTGTTTCTAGACTTATAAGAGCATCAGGAGCGCTCAGGCTGCGCACGTTCCACGTTCCGATTCGGTAGTCTGGTCCTTTTTCACGTCCAGGTAAAATTCTGTTTTTGTCCGGGTCTGTTTTTCTTTTCTGATTTCCAAATTTAACAAATAATTTTTTTTCCGGGGTTAGGGTGTTAACCTTAGGCCCAACCCAAATTGTCGTGAATGGGTCCGTTCTGCATCTTAAGGTTACCAGAAACAACCTTTTGACACGTTTATATAGCGAGCCGCTTGATCCAAGACAGACGCCCGCTTCAAGCCCCCCCTAACATGGAGAACAGACGCTTGAGTCGCATTGGTTTTAAGGCGCCAATTCGCCATGATGTACCATGATTGACTAAGCAGTTTTTACCCTGCTTGTCTCCGGTACACCAACCTAATTCTGTCAGCATTAACTAGGCAGCACGGCGTGGACGTCGAATTTCGGATTTCGCTACCCAAGTGAAATATATAACGAGTTAATTGACAAATTTACTAAAACTAAAATTGTTAAAGCTAAACTTAAAAATACATTGTGTCCATGGGTTACGTATGATATCTGACATATGATTCGAAAAAATATATAGCAAAAACAATATTTCGATAAAATGTTTGTTGACTCAAGCCAAACTGAGTTGTGGAAGAATGGTAATTTATTTTTAAATAAAAACTGGTCGAGCAAATATATTGATTGTGATTCTATTGCTGATATTGCCAACTTATTTAATAATCACTTTGTTAAAATTGGTAGTTTAATTGGAAACTCTATCAATTTAGACAGAAATATATACAAATTCAATACGATTCCTAATAGTTCTAACTCAATGTACTCTTCTTCAATAACACCAATAGAAGTATTTAATATTATCTGCTCATTAAAAACCCTAAGTGCGGCGATGCGGATTATGTAGGTAATAGTGTAATAAAATGTAGAGCTTTGTTTTTTTCTAGTGCATTGTCGGATATTTTTAGTGAGATATTAAGAACTGGAGTTTATCCAAGCTGTCTTAAGATTGCGAAAGTTATCCTTGTCTTTAAAAGTGGTGATCATGATAATATCAATAATTATAGACCGATATCTATATTGTCTGTGTTTGATAAAATATTGGAAAAAATTATTTCTGCTCGTTTGATTGAATATTTAAACAAAAATAAGTTTTTTTAAAGGTTCCAATATGGGTTCAGAAAGGGGTTAAGTCCTGAATTAGCAATAGTTGAAATTTGTAGTATGATTTATACTGCTCTTGATAGACAAAAAATTGTTGGAGCGCTGTTTTTGGATCTGCAAAAAGCGTTTGACTGCATTGACCATGATCTGCTACTAGCTAAATTATACAGTTATGGCATTCGAGGTGAGATCCTAATGTTACTGAAGTGTTGTTTATCTAACCGCAAACAATATGTTATGTTCAATGGAGTATGTAGTGAAATGCTTGATATTTAATGTGGTGTTCCTCAAGGAAGTGTTTTGGGGCCACTCCTTTTTCTTATATTTATTAATGACATTTCAAACCTACAGCTGATCGGTCAAGTTAGAGTATTTGCAGATGAAACTGCTTTATTTTATCAAACTGAAGATCCGAAGAGCATATTAGATAGTATTAAATATGATTTTACTGTATTAACGGAATACTTTAACTCTAATATGATTTCACTAAATGTATTAAAAACCAAATTTCTTGTGTTTCAGTCGTCATATAAATCAATAAATGGCTTACCTCTACTTCAAGTTTGTGGTTTCACTATTGAAAGAGTTAACTCTGTCAAATATTTAGGAGTAATACTTGATGAACACATGACATGGCAAGATCAAATCAATAACACTTCCAATAAGATTGCTCCAATTGTTGGTCTACTAAGAAAATTATCTTGGTAGGTTCCTACGAATGTCTTGCTAATGACCTATTTCTCATTTATTCACTCGATAAATTATGGAATCCTAGTTTATGGTACAGCTTCGGAAACGAGGATCAAGTAGTTACAGGTCATGCAAAATAAAAGAATGAAAGCGGTGTTCAAATTAACTGCTTTATTTTCCACCTTTAAGCTATATGCTAAAGATGAACACTTAGTTTTTCCCATACATGTTTTACATGAACTACAGATTGCTATATATATATGTACAAAACCTTAAATGAATAATCTTCGTCCAATTTGATATTTAACTATATAGACCATAATTATGCAACTCGAAATTCGAATAACCTAAGTATTCATAATATCAAAACGGAGTTTGGCAGAAAATCAATAACATTCTCTGGGCCATTAATTTTTAATAAAGTACCAGATGCAATCAAAAGATTTGAATCATTTATTAAATTCAAAAATAACCTAAAAGTGTTTTACAAATCATTAATAGAGTTGTTTTTGTGCAAAGAATAAAGCAAAATTTAAGCTTAAAAAGTAAAAAAAAAAATATTGCGACGCTGATGCATAGGCTGACTTCACCACAGCTCTGGAAACACAGTATTCTGGATATATAATGAACTAATATCCATCCATCAAACACTTTAATTAAAAGCTAACCAATGTTATAGATTTCGCGTAGTTCTAATTATAAAAATATTAACGAAAGCAGTAGTATCCCATCAAACATAAATTTTGTTGTACGAGAATAAGTAAAAAAAATTTTAACCAGAAGTGGCAAACAGGAAGTTGGGATGCAGAACTGTTGTGAACTGTACTAAATGGTTATGTATCAAGTTTCATCTAATTCGATTATCAGGTACAGATGCTATTGAGCTTTGAAACAAACAGGTATACGGGAGTGCCCCCACTACTTTGTTCACTATCGCTCAAAACCCAATCAGTTCCTTGCCATACATAGTTGCATCTTTTTCCAAAGTATCCAAAGAATGCTATGTTTCCAAAGAATGCTATGTGCTCCCAACAAACATTGAAAAAATTGTGACACATTAAACAGGTGTTCGGGAGACCTACCACCATTTAGTCCAATATTGTTCAAAAACTAATCAGTTCTTTGTTATTTAACTCTCCATTTTTTTTCTTATTGTCATTAAAATAAATTAATGAATTAAGTCTGTATGCTCCCAACAAACTTTAAAAACAAAGTATAAAAAGTCAGCATTTGTATGGTAGACCCCCGCCACTTTGGTCAATGTGTCCCAAAAGATGATAATTTTCTAGATGATAGTGTGCATAAAGACACTGAAAATCTGCAAGAAACTACAAAAAAAAATTTTTATCGGAAGTGAAAAACCGGAAGTTGGGATGCAGAACTGTTGTGAACTATACTATATGCTGATGTACCAAGTTTCATTCATCAGGTACAGATGTTATTGAGCTTTCGAAAAAACAAGTGCTCCGGGGACACCACACCACTTTGGTAACTATCGCTCAAAAACTAATCAGTTCCTTTCCATACATATTTGCATCTTTTTCCAAAGTGTCATCAAAATTCATTCACGAACGAATGTTTTATGCTCCCAACAAACATAAAAAACACCACCTGTTGTATGGTGGACCCCCCAACCCTTTATCCAATGTACTCCAAAAGCTGATAAAATCTTTTACATGTTACTTGAAAGTTTTTACCAACGTTTCATGAAAATCGATCGGTAATCACAGTAGGGATAAACCCTTGAAAAAAAAACTTTTTAGCTGGAAGTGACAAACCGGAAATTGGTATGCAAAAATATTGGAAGCTGTACTAAAACCTTATATACTAAGTTTCAATAAGATCATAAGCAGGGATTAGAAGTTATTCAAGATTTAAACTTAGAGGTGTTCGGGAGACCCCTTGCCATTTTGTCCAAATTTGAAATAAATCCAGATCTTCCATTTTCAAGTGAACCTGTATCATTTGCCAAAGTTTCATCAAGATCCTATGCAGAAGGGTCACCCACACACCCACACATCCACCCACCCACGCACATACAGACGTACACCAAAATGTTTATTGGCTATTTGGCTATTTGTGTTTGGGAAATTATTACAAGCTCCAAACGTTTGAAGCCCTCCAGATACGCGCATCCTTAATGTATAAAAAATGGTGTGTAACAGGCATTACAATATGTGCCACAACAACAAACATATACGTTTAAACCTTTTAATCCAATTCGAGCTTTTATATCTAATGCCTTATGGCTGATCTATTGACTAACTGTAGCAAAACATGACTTAAAACGCTCTACTATTTGAATAACCTCTAATTAAATTAGGAAACACTATCCGAATACAAAAAACTACAAAAAATGGTATATCAATAAGAACAAATAAATTCCGGTACTGTATTCTCACTTACGTACCTCCAACAAACTCAAATATCTCAAATTGTTTTTTAAATTCCTCGTTGCCCCGAAAAATAATTACAAAACAACAATAAGAACAAAAAATTGTATTCAACGATAGGAAATGGACATAAATCTTGTTTTATATGAACGTTTTATCCAGTATACATAATAAATTATACTGGATAAGTGAATTATTTAATTCAATTTTTGGATGGCTCGTGTATTAAAAACTCCTAAAAATTAGGATCACTTCCTATTACATATTTTCGATACAACCAACAAAACAGTTCAGTTTAAATAAAGCAATTACTTTGTTCACTATCTTATCTTTCCAAAATAGGAACAACAATGAGTGAACATTAATAATTTTCTCATATAAAAATCAAAGAACAATGAAGAAAAGTTATGAATAATTTTCCATTATTATTATTGTTTTTCTGTAATTTTTGTGTTTTTTTACTTCTTTTCCACTGAGGAAAAACAGCAAAAACTAAAAAAACATGAAAAAATAATTTATCTATTTGTTTTTGTTTTCAAATTGGCAAAAAATCTTAGGAATGGGAAATTATAAGAAAATTAATTGTTTTGTTGTTGTTTTCTAATTTTTTTCTAAATGAATTCAAATTGGTTCGAACTGGAATGGAAGTGTTAGAAATTAGTTTTATAAATATGTTAAAAAATTACTTTTCACTTTGGGTATTAATATTAGTTTAATACTATTAATACTAGTTTTATTTCACGGCAAAGAATGAAAAAAATATTATGGTTTTTGATACATTCTGATAATTGAATTGTTAAAAGTAGGATATTAGGTTAACCCCACGCCGGTAGTGATTACAGTAAGTCATTAGGCATGTCTGTTTCAAGAATTTCCAACATTTGTTTGTATCACTGCTAGGAGTTCGAAATGTTTGGAACGAAATGAAACACCGCATCATAGAGCCGTATATTAGATTGTTGAGTTCCATTGGCTTCCATTGGGTTGCTTATGAGGAATAGTAGTAGCGTAGTTTTTTTCCTATACATAGTGGCAGGAAGTTTCTTCCTTTGTTTTATTTCGGGTATAAATAAATTTTGAGTTATTTGTTTGAAGCAGCTGAAAAATTGTATGCAATTGTTGTTATTTTTTTAATTATTTCAGTCAAATTGAGCGCACATTAATTTATTGCCAATCGCTTGCATCGCTTCAAGTTTGAAAGTCGAATAAAACCCTTCCCTTGGTGGAGGAGGGTGTCCCCCAAACAATAGTTTTTCTGTATCCTAAATGCCGTTATGTCACTTCGTATGTGTTGCATAGATGCATAATACAGTCATTCAAAAATGATATGCATTACTGTCAGTAATTATTTATTCAAAAATTTATTCAAGCGCATACACATTTTTACACTCGAGATTTAAAAAATTCGTTTGATTTAAAAAATGAATTAACATTTAAATTGAAAACAATCTTGTAATTTTTTCGCACAAAAAATACTTTTCGCGGTGCCCCTGTTAAGATGCCCTGGTATGGAGTTCAATAGCGTTTAGCACGTCTTGAACTATAGATATGCGAATGCTCATAGTCTCGATCTTTAATTCAATATTTACATATGTTGTGAGGTCATGAATTGAATTTCTACAATTTAGAATTTTCGCTTAAACCTTTCCCTTTTAACTTGTTACAGAGATTTCCCATTTCGTTTTTGCTATATTCTATATATGTTATTTTTATTTTATAAATATATACTATAATATATATTTGATAAATATACATTCTATAAATGTTATAATAACTTCCAAAAAGTTCTTTCCAAAAGTGTATAAAAGAAACACACTGTGTGATCATCGATGAAGTTATTGGTGATATAGTTTTAATCGATTATTGCATATTTCCTGATAGCTTTAGTCCTCAAAGTTTTAAAGTTAGCGTCCATAAATTTCTAAAAGAAACTTGATTTATTCAAACTTAACCACACTTCCTAGTTGACATGATATCTTCGGATATTCAGAGACGTTAATTAATAATTTATTATGATTAACACTAAACATGCCTAACTTAGAATAAAAAAAAAAAAAACTTTCGCTCCTTAATAAAACTAGATCTTCTATGTGGAGCTTAATCAGATGTGAGATTTTTTACCAATTGTCAAAAAAAGTAGTTTCACGTCTCTCTTGAGTTAGTGTATCGTTCCGGAAGATTGGCCTTGTGGGTTGCTCGAAGCCCACTAAGAGGAGATACAGTGGTGAATTCCAGTTGCGTTTGTGGACATTTTATTTTTATTTTATTTATCGATTCGTTTTCAAATTATAGGCCAACAAACAGAATAGATTCCAACTAAATGAAGGCTAAATACATATTAGTAAGAACATATTAGTGTAGCAGTATAACACAAAATACTACAAACACTAAATACTATAGTAAAACTAAATTAATTTAAATTAAGAATCATTAACATAGTCAAGAAATCCTTATATTAATTATTTGTTGGATTCAACTATTAGTCCTGTCCATAGTTTTGCTGATTATAGCACGCTTCATGCGTCTCATGAAAACGCTAAATTATATTCACCGTTAGCGCTTAACAACTGTAGATCAAATTTGATAGATTCTTTAAACCATGACCTTAAAACCATTTTGAATAACTATTTTATTGGCTCGCTAATAGTGTTGAATTCAATACGAGCAAAACACAGGCTTGTCATTTTTCTAGATTATCCACACCTAATCCGTTTCCGTTAAAATTCGATTCTAAAGATCTTGTAGAGAAAGAATCTGTTAGACTTCTAGGAGTGGAAGAGAAAAATAATCTGAAATGGAATTTTCATATTTTCAACCTAGCTAAGAACGTTGTTCAAAAATTGGGCTTTCTTGACGATATCAGTTGGGTAAGTTCATTAATAGCGAACAGTTTCTATTAATTTACAAATCATTTATACGTCAATGCATGGACCACTGTTCTCACATATGGGGTGGAGCTTATTATAGAAGTTTGAAATTCCTTGATTCTGTTCAGGGCTGAGCTGTTACACTGATTGGCAGATCAACTCTTACTAATAAGCTTGATTCTTTACAGCGCAGACGAAATGTTGCTGATCTGACACTTTTCTACAAATACGTTATGGATGAACGAACTTCTGCAGAGATTAGATTCATTTTACCTGAACTAGCAATCACCGGTGTAATGCTTTCAACAGAGTCTCTCTTCTCTGGAACGCCTTACCTTCATGGGTTTTTCCTGATAGCTTTAATGCTCAAAATTTTAAAGTTAGCGTCCATAAATTTCTAAGAGGAACTTAGTTTATTTAAACTTAATCCCAATCCCTATGTTATGACAATATGACACAATCCAACGTGTTGTCTAACCAGTAGTATTTATAAGAGACTCTAACCCCCTCACTCCAGAACGAGTTCAGGTTCTGTACTGGTGGATTGAAGGATATGTATATGCTTTGGTAGTGCGGTTTAATAACTAACGAACATTCAAAGATATATTTCCTTCCGATCGCCACACTGTTCTATTTTTCTCCCTTATAAAATGACTGCTTGGTATTTTTAATATCAACAGCTGCAAATACACATAACAACAAACATAATATTATAGGCAAAGCATCACATTATTCATTGTCCGTACAACTAACAATCAATATAAATTAACACGATTCTCCAAAATCGTATTGTTTAACGTTATCAAATTCTTTTATATTAACTCTGTTATAAACAAACATAAGAAAAATCTACATAATTATATTTTTACATTTTCGTTAATATTTTCTGATACGATCGGATATTGACATTGTTTTAAATTGTAATAGTAGTAGTTATCATCTTGTTCATCTCGTAAACGATTTATTGTCATTTCATTTTTTTTCTTTATAATTTTAATAACTGAAAAAAAACCAACTCATTATACGTGATAGATCCTTTCTATTTATAATTGACGATGATGAGGTGAAATAGAATTAAGTCCTAAACAAGTTTTCGTATCGCGATTTCTAAAATGCCGAATATGGTTGATCTGCAACTTTGAAAACGGAAAATGATAATAATGATCTCGCTTACACTTTTCGTATAAGATTATTTATAGAATGTTTACACATTTTTGCAGTCAGTGTTTTTTTTTAGTTGAAAAAATCAACAAGTCTAATAGAAATTAGATCGGTTCGTTTGAAATATTCAGTTTTTTTGTGTTACCAAATTCAATAATAAGGAATAAAAAAAATTATAAAATTTTGTATAAGCGCACGGTTATTTGTGAACAAGAATAAAATTCCGCGATCACAATAATCGACATAAGAAGACATAAGTTAGTTCGAAGACATAAGTTAGTTCATGTAAAATGGCCGTGAATATTTTGAAAAACTGAAAAAGAAAGTGATTGCAAATACACGCAATAATTTTATAAAAAAAAAATTTATTGTTTGTTAATATTTTTTTTAAGCAAAGTAAAAACCTAGAGCTATAATGATAATTGTGAATACCGTTGGAAAAGAAAAAAAAAAATATAGGTATATTTCATAAAAGTTATTTATTTATTTATTTTATTTTTTTTTGTAGCTAATTTAATTTGGAAGAACTTTTGATGAGGATGATATTTACGATACAGTTGAACCTTTAATGCTTAGGTACGATTGTCTGATGCTGTGAGACGAATGAAGATAAAAGTATATATATTAATTTATAAATAATAATGGAAATTTTTGGGGAACATACAAATAAAATACATATATATGACATACAAACAACTTGCAACATCAAGACGTCCTGCTTGCAACATTAAGACGTCCATCAACTACAAGTAAATTTTTTTTATATCTATTACTATTTTTAAAATTATTTGAATTTTTTTTTGAATTATGTTTAGACCAAATGGTCTTATAAATTAGAACTTTTATATTAGAGATTGTTTTCGCGGTAGCGTCCACGCCTGATCCGTACATTGGTGTATCATTTTTAAATATTTAAAAATAGATGCCTTGGGCATCAATTATTAAATTGTAAAGTTCAGGCTTTACACCTAGTTGGCATGGTATCGTCGGATATTTAGAGAAGTTGATTAATAATTTATTATAATTAACACTAAACATGCCTTACTTAGAATGAAAAAAAAACTTATCATTTAAAAAATTTAATAAGCACATCCATTATCTTAATCTACTCATAGGCAACATCATAAATATCACAACACCGCAAAAGAACACAATATTTTTAAAAGTTGATAGTTTCGAAGACTAAGTTTTGTTGGCATTCTCTTCAAAGTTTTCTTTTCATTTATTAAGCTGTTGTTCATTTGCCATAAAACGAGAAGTTTGCGATTGTGGCAACTGTTCCACACAAGCAACATTACGGACATACATTACAGCATTATAGAGTATAGATACATATGAAACCGTGGTATAGTGGATGTAATATCTGTCTATATGAATATGAGGTTCAAGGTTCTACTCTTTGCATACCACTACACCACCGATTCATTTGTCACTTTTGTCTTGGATGTTCCTCATACCTTACTCTTTCTGTAATTCTAAATAATAACGTTTTCTGTATGTTTTCTTTCCTTGAATAGCTCCGAGCCTAAGCAATCGAAAATCTTAAAAAGTATTTTGAATGATAGAAAAGTTAGTAAGTTTTTAATGAAAAATATAGTAAAGTATAGTATACGGTACTACTAATAATTATATTTATTAAGGGGGTGGGAAGGGATAAAAACACAATTTAAAACCGAGTCAAGTGGGGTGTCATTTGAAAGAGCACCAAAATTAAGAATAATAACAATTTTGTTTTAAATTTTGCGATGCACAGTATTTAAAACTGAAAAGAAACAAAACCAAAAAAGTGAAACAAAAAGTTGGCCACCCCTACGTTTCTTCATTGATTGACAGAAAAATTTGAACAAATTCATAGAGATAGGAAATTTGATAAACCCTTAACGAAAATTATAGCGAAGTCTCAAGTGATTTTATTTCTCTGTGTTTAGGGGATGGGAGTGGAGAATGGCAAAATAAAGGTTTTTTGACCCACATGAGTGGGTGTCATTTGAAAGAACAATAAAACTAAGAAACATTACAACTTTTTTTAGAATTTTGCGATGCAAAGTTTTTGAATAATGGTCAAAAAATTCCTATTTTTAGTGTTTAGACCTCCCACCCGCTAAATTTTGTCGTTGATTAACAGAATTGAGTCGTTCCTTACCTACGATAAACAGCTATGGATAATATTTAACCTAAAGTAATATTTTTTATATCATTTCGATCAATTTAGATGAGAACGACATTTAATATTGATATTTACGATAAACCATTTATTTTTTATGTGTCTATGGTCTGGCAATATAAATTCTTTACAACACTACTTTATGCCAATTATTTTGATTTTGTGTTCTTTACAATCACGGAGCCCTTGGCGAAATATTAAACTTAACAAATGCTATTTGCAAAACAACAACAAGTGTTTTATTTCAACTAAATTATCCATAAATGTTTTGTTTATTTTCTTTAGTTGTTCATTTATATGCCAAATAGAACGATACCTATCACGCAGCGCAAAATTATTTTTATTTTTGTGAGTGAGGCCTTTAACCAACATGTTGCACTAAATGGCTCTTTTTTTTAGTAAGCCCTCTCTACCTTTTCTAATTGAAAAAGATGTACCTGTTGTAGCCCCAAAAGAAAAGGCTAACAATTTAGGTCATTATTTCTCTAAACATTCTACATTAAAAGAACCGAATACTTTACCTAAACCAATTCCTAGAGCTCCTTATAAAATAATTCGGATTATTTTTCGTAACAATGTCATTCAGAAAATGCTCTTACAAATAAATACTAATAAAGCATCTGAACCAGATTATTATCTTATCCCTCAAATTACTATCTTATCTTATCCCTCTATTACTATTTAGACATTTGCTAAGGAATTAGCAGCAGCTCTCTTCTATTTTCGTCGAGAGTCGAGAGATTCCCGAGCCGAAAGGGATTTTTCATGAAATATGGCAATTGGCCATTGCCATTGCCACTGATCCAACAAACTATAGACCCATTTCGATTTTATCGGTTTTTGCTAAAACATTTGAGAAATACGTCAATATTAATATTATGAGCCTCTTGGAGTCCTCAAAAATTCTATATGAAAGACAATATGGGTTCCGCAAAGGTAGAGCAACGGGAGATCCGCTTGCCTTTTTACACATGTATCAGCCAGTCAGGCAACTCTAGTCCTAACTAGGCGGATATCAGACATGTCACGGTGCTCACTTGCTGCAGCTAATTCCTTCTATTCATCAGTCTAGGGGTGAGTTTTATTAGTGAGGCCCCACAAGACCTAAGATGCCACTAAATTAAGTTCGACCTTATCCATGACACATCACGCCTTCATCCCCTGAGTATTTAAAAAAAAATAAAATTATAAATCATCATTATTTTCTTGCACATATTATGAGTCTAATAATTATTAATATGAGCAATTTCACGAAGATTCAACATCGTTTTGACTTGACCCCTTTTAATTTTGATTATTTTTTGTTTATAGATAGTCTTTGATAAATGAAAAATACAAGTTCTCTTAGAATTTTTTTTTCGACCAGGGGTCTTCACAGGGTGCCCCTCAATTTTTGTTATTTTGTGATGTGAGTGCATTTTGACGAGCGATTGTAGAAAAACTACTCAATCGATTTTCATAAATGATATGTCGTTGAATAGGTATTAGAACAAAGTTTTTAAAAATGTACACTGTTAATTTTTTGAAATAATTTTTAACGGTGTTACATAAGAAAAAAATGGTGTAATTGAAAAAAAGATGGCACCAACTTTTTTTTTTTTTTTTTTTTTTTAACTTAATTGAAGCTTATTTTATGTCTAACAACTTGAGAAAGTTTAGGACTAGCATCATTTTTTGTTTTAGAGATAAAATTCATTGTGCATATGACTGTCGGGAATCAGTTTTTTTTGTTCTGAAGAAAAAATATAAAAATGGCGATTTTTAGATTCAGATTTTTTTTTTATGCTAAATATCAAATATTTTATTATTAAATGAACTTTTTAAAAAGCAATTTCAGCAATTTCATAAAATATTTGATATTTAACATAAAAAAAAAATCTGAATCTAAAAATCGCCATTTTTATAATTTTTCTTCAGAACAAAAAAAACAGATTCCCGACAGTCATATGCACAACGAATTTTATCTCTAAAACAAAAAATGACGCTAGTCCTAAACTTTCACAAGTTGTTAGATATAAAATAAGCTTCAACTTAGTTTTGAAAAAAAAAAAAAAAAAAGTTAGTGCCATCTTTTTTTCAATTACACCATTTTTTTCTTATGTTACACCGTTAAAAATTATTTCAAAAAATTAACAGTGTATATTTTTAAAAACTTTGTTCTAATACCTATTCAACGACATATCATTTATGAAAATCGATTGAGTAGTTTTTCTACAATCGCTCGTCAAAATGCACTCACATCACAAAATAACAAAAATTGAGGGGCACCCTGTGAAGACCCCTGGTCGAAAAAAAATATTCTAAGAGAACTTGTATTTTTTATTTATCAAAGACTATCTATAAACAAAAAATAATCAAAATTAAAAGGGGTCAAGTCAAAACGATGTTGAATCTTCGTGAAATTGCTCATATATTACTATTCGTTACAGTACAGTATCAAAGTGAAATCTAAAAAAATTGTTATTCCTAACAGAAAATAAACAATATATGTATTACAAAACAAATTAGTTTTCATCTTTCACCAATATGGACGCCTCATGTTTCTGATACCCACTAGAAGAAACTACAAACCTCACGAAAAGCAGCTTTGAGAACCGCTACTGGATGTTACCTTATAGCTAATAGAGACCACCAACATGAGGAATTTATAATATATTTGATGTAATATGTTGGAAGAATATATGGCCAGAATCAGTTGTAATAGAAAACGTCCATGGGAGGTTTTTTGAGAAGGTTGGAAGGTGAGAAGGTTTTTCTGGATATGGCTAATAAGGAAATTCAGAATTTTTAGTGGAAGAAGAAGTTAGTTGAAATGGCGTCCCAAACTCAAGCAAATCAAATCGATTCTAGTTCTGATGTAGAGAATGTTGTTATAATTTTACACTAAAAAACTCCAAGAAAGTTTAAGCTTAGCCGCAAAGTTGAAATCATTTTTCGTGGATACAGACGTTCCCCTGAAAGAAATCGAAAATTCAAAAGGAAACTACAAAAATGCTTATCACCACATTATGAGATTTATAACGACCTTATATAAGGACACAGAAACAAAGCAAGATTACGGATTTTTTTATTATTACAGAAATTGCAAAATCTAAATAATGTAGTAAAAGCGATGCAGAAAATGCAGAAAAAACGTCAAAAAGTGAAGAGTATTCGTTTCACTAAATAAATGTGCTCGTTTAATCCTATTAAGCAGCGATGTTGATGAAAATTATTAAATAAAATAAAATTATTAATTAATTGAAATGAAATGAAATTAATAATATATCTATGTAAATTTCTTTTATGTTTTTTTGCGAAAAATAAACTTTTTTATATAAAATATAAAAAAAATAAAAAATATTTAGTATGATTTAGAAACTAACCCCCTATTTTGCACTAGCTTCCAGTCTCTTATAGCACAATTTCATATAACACGTCATATTCTAGGAACCAATCTACCGTGTTATAGGAGGGTTACCTGTATATTTAAATGTTTTGAAACAGTTTTATATTTGACCAATATTACCAATTTAGATTTGGTCGACAATGTAGATGCATTAAAAGATTTACTAGTAGCGATAAGAAATGTAAAACCATATTTTGAGAATTGTATACCAGAAAAGATTATACAATGATGAGCTGCACTGACACAATACTAGAATTCATGTTTGAGAAACTCTCTTTAATTAATAGTCAAATGAGTAAGAAGTTGATGCATAATTTGAAGATTCAAAATGATGAACGTTGGAATTCCATGGTTAATAATTTATTACGCAGCTCTAAGAAATCTACAATTACGGCATCCAGAGAGAGCTACAATAATTTTTGCAGGCACTTTGGCATGTCTTTTTCTCTTGCGAAAATAATGTTGAATTTATTAAAACAACTACCAATAATTCAAGCAAGTAAATTTTAACTGTACAAAAAGAACTTAATGTATTGCTTCGAAAAAATGTATCACCAAGAGTCTCCTGGACAAGAAAACTTCAAGTTTCATATCTTCAGTGTATGTTAACTTCTGTACAAAAGAGGTCACCTCTTTCTACTATACTTTATTATCAGCGCTATTTTGATCATATTAGTATAAAAAATAAAATATAAATTAAGATTTAACTTAAACTTTCATAAAACATGAAAACAACAGTAAAAGCTGTTAACAGCTGTTATTTTTAAAACCACAGTTTTTCAGAAACCCTAACTCACACCAATATTGTTCGTTATAAAAACTGAACCAAAGCAAATTTGCAAGCTTTTATTTATAAACTCAAGATATTTTTCATCGGTAAATTTTGAAACTTTAAATAATTTTGTACTAAAAAGCTTTGTAGTCAAAACTTTGAAGCTAAACTATAACTTTCAGTAAATTTTAGAACATTTGTTTAAATTTGATATTCAAACCATTTTAAGATGAGCTTTCTTTCATTAAAAAACAACGAAGCTTTGCAATGATTTATGCTTTGCAATTTATTTAAAACAATTAAAATATAAATTCAATTGTGTCGACTGTCGGCACTTGGCGAAACATTTTAATATAAATTAAAAAAAATGGTGGTTATTATAGATAATAATAAAATATAATAATTATTATTATCTATATTTAATTTATGTATGTTCATTGTAAGTCAAGCTTACTTTATTTCAATTATTTTATTTGTTTTCATAATTCTCTAGTATCCATTTGTTTAGTTTTTTCATTGTTAAATTTAGATTAATATTCTTATACAAGGTTGATATGATTTGAATGGTTCTCGGAAGGTTGCGTATTCGCTTAAGTATTGTATTTTGTTTATTTCAATGATACAGTTTTCAAAGTATATTAATAGCACCCTTGTAAGTGCTTTATTACGAGTTCTTTTGGTACATATTATTTTCTTTGGTGTGAATAATTATGACTAAATAATTTGGTTCAATCAACTCGATTGTGTCTTCATTTTATTTTAAATACGTTGCAATGCGACTGCTGGCAGTGAATTACATTTGGTATGCAACTTTTTGGTGTGTTCTTGAAAAGTCTATTTTTGAATAGTATCTTACATGTGCTCTCTTTGCACATGGATTGTCAAAAGTATTGATACCCAAATGATTTCCAGGTGATTATTCAAAATCTAGATATCCATTTATTGCTTTGATAACTGATCCTATACCGCTGATTACTCCTCTTTTAACTTTGTATTTGGGTTTTATTAGTTCAAGATTACCTATAGTAAAATGTTGTATTTTTTGTTTAATGAGATTCGTAATGTTTTGCTATGGTTTGAAGATATTCTTGGTGGTTATTTTGTAGCGTTATCTCACTAGGTGAGATAAATAGTGAGATAAAAAAATTATGTTTAAATGATTTCTTTTATCTAATAAAATCGATCAAAGACAAATATTTTATCTCACCTAGTGAGATAACGCTACAAAATAACCACCCTTGTCTACTTACTATGTAAGTTGGTGTAGTTACTGGGATAAATCTATTAATGTGTGTCAAACAAATAATCCATTTCATTTTTTTTTCCAATAAATTGGTTAAAAAAAAATGAAAATCATTCTGTTGACACACTTGACAACATTTTATGACAAACTTATAGTGCAATAATCTAGTTTTTAGTCTCACATACCAATCCCGACCATCAATATTTCTCTAAATTCGATGTTCCTATTCGTAATCACTTAAACTGAACGTTTTTTAAGCAAAAAATATACAAATTTCCTTGTTTTGACATACCTGACGATTTTTTTGACCCATTTTCGGTACAGTTATTGAACACATCGTCCTTTCGGCTTTTCCCATTGACCATACCTATTTTGAGAAAAAAAAATTGAAATCCTTCCAGCGGTTTTTGAAATTTCGTCGGCTGTGACGGCCGGGCGGATGTTTTTGTAAGAATCAGTAGGTCTTAAAACGTCGTAAAATGCCAAAAGGGGGTAAGAATTTCACTTTTAGCTCGAGAATTCAATACTTTGGTTTTTTTCAAAACCGCAGTAATTAAAATCAGTTAATAATAACAATTATGAAAATTACAATAATAACAAAAATATTAACAAAACAGTAACAAAAATAATCCCATCCCAAAAAATAAAAGAAAACGAGTTTATCAATTATCAACAAAAATTCCACGTAAGTCAACAACTACAGGGTGTCCCAAGAAAGTTGTCCCACCGGTTAACTGGGGATACCTTGGAGTAGCGTCAACAACTTTTGTTCAAGCATTTCGCGAATAATTCTTTTGTTTCGTGGCAAACGGTTTGTTTTGTTTTTTTATTCCTTATCAAATTAAAATGCCTCTAAATTCAATAGCGAAGAAGCTAGGAGGTCGCGATTTTTTTTATTTAATTTATAAGTTTGTGTTTTAAAACGGGTGAGCATTTGACAAATATTACTTTGATACTTTTGACGCTATTCCTTTACAAAGTCAATTTTTAGTTAAAATTTAAAAAAAATAATACTTTGCTTTCCATTATTTTAAAAACGGTGATATACGTCATAATTTTTTTTTCAATGGAAATGTTCCTTGAAATGTCAACTTGAAAGTTACTTTGGTTAAAACCAAAAATTTCAAGACCATCTTGAGCTAGCTCTTAAAATTAAAACTTCAAAATTTTATTTTGAGCTTGAATGAAAACTTAAATAACCTCGAAATAAAACACAAAAGAAATTATTAATAAAAAATATTAAGTTATTTTTATTTATTAAAGATAATTTTCAATATGTTCACCTTCATTCGCCATCCACATTTCCATTCTTCTTTGGAAAGCTTGAGAGATATTTCTGGTTTGAGATAACTGAAGTGGATTATACTGGTTTTAACCAAAGTAACTTTCAAGTTGACATTTCAAGGAACAATTCCATTGAAAAAAAAATTATGACGTATATCACCGTTTTTGAAATAATGGCAAGCAAAGTATTATTTTTTTTAAATTTTAACTAAAAATTGACTTTGTAAAGGAATAGCGTCAAAAGTATCAAAGTAATATTTGTCAAATGCTCACCCGTTTTAAAACACAAACTTATAAATTAAATCTAAAAATCGCGACCTCCTAGCTTCTTCGCTATTGAATTTAGAGGCATTTTAATTTGATAAGGAATAAAAAAACAAAACAAACCGTTTTCCACGAAACAAAAGAGCTATTCGCAAAATGCTTGAACAAAAGTTGTTGGCGCTACTCCAAGGTATCCTCAGTTAACCGGTGGGACAACTTTCGTGGGACACCCTGTATAACAGTAATTTTAAATTTATTAAAGTTAGATTCGTTTTTATTAAAATTGGAAGTTGATTGAATTTAGGCAGCCCTTTATATAATATATTATTACTAAGCGCCCCAGATAAAAAGAACTCCGGAAGAAAAACGAACGCCCTCTAGTATAATAACTATGAATCTCTCAAGCACGAGTTAGGGTAAAACTATGCTTTATACGGGAGTTTATTGTATTGTTACTAACGATGAGAAGTTCTTTTTAATTATAATATTCAAATGAAAAAACCCATAAAAAACAGAGCCGTAGGATAGCGAATAGGTATGTTCCGTACATATGTGATAGCCCTTGTTTGAAGTTTGAACAGATCTCTGAGGTACCACTCCAAACAGGATTCAAGTAAACTAAATGAGTCAAAATGTTGTGGCGAACATCTTAATTAACTATTAAAAAAAAATTTAGTTGACGATGTTTTTTACGTAACTAAAAAAAAAGAAAACAAAAAAAATTATTCCATTCTAATTTTTCCACAAATTTAATTTAACTTCTCGTTTTTTCTTAAAATAAAAAAATTCTAATTTTTCGTTTAGCATTCCAAAGGAACAATATTCCTAAAAAAAAATATTCCTAATCTTCTTAAGTGCAAAAATATAAGGAACAATTCTTTTCTTTCCTTTCTTTTAACGGTAGACAACAGATATCATTTATATAAATAATATTTTTAATTTTAAAGATAAAGCATCCGCATTTGTGTTTAGAACCCTTTTTTAAAAACTATTTCGTAATCAAACTCCTCAAGTTTCAGTCTCCAAAGTATGAGTTTTTAGTTTGGTTCTTTGAGTTTCATTGACCATGCCAAGGATTTGTAATCAGTTAATATTTTGAATTTCCTTCCAATAAATATGGTCGTAAGTACTTTGTAGCCCAAACAATAGCTAGGAGTTCTATAATGATGTAGTTTGTTTAAGTTTGTGTTGAGGTTCTCAGGCGGTTGAGGTTCTATTGAGTTTGTCCGAACCTTTTATTGGTTTTTAAGATAATATGGCTCCTAGAATGAAGTTACTAGCGTATGTCGCTAAATTAAAAGGTTTAGAAAAGTCCGGGTATTGTAGAATGGGATCGTTACAAAGTAAGTTCTTACATGTTTCGAACCATTCAATATATTTTGTATCTATAGTTATTTTTTTGTTTTCCTCAAAAACTCAGTCAGGGATTTTATAAGATTGGCAAAGTCTTTTATAAATTTCCAATAGTACCCTAATAACGATTTAATATGTTTGTCTGTACGAGATAGAGGAAAGTTTATGTTAGGTTTAATTCCTTCGCAGGCCTAAAAATGAAATTTCTGTATGGAGGCATGCGGATTTATCAAGCTGTACTGTCAAGTTTGCTGTTAAATACTTTGGTAAGACTTTCGCGATGTGCCTGAAGTAAGGTCGAAAAAATTATTATATTATTTATGTAGCATAGGCAAATATAGCCAAGTAGGTCTTGTAATACATTGTCCATTAGTAAAGTGGACGGAGCATTTTTTACATTTTTAGACCAAACGGGACTCGCAAAAATTACTAATGTCCGTTTTCTACATTGAATGCTGTTTTTGGAATGTTTTCCAATTTGATTTCGAATTGGTGCAATCCTGATGGCAAATCAAGTGTAGCGTCCATTACATACACTTACCTAATTTATATAAAATTTCGTTTATATTTGGAAAAGGATATCGGCCAATCATCGTCTTTTCGTAGAGCTTCCGGTAATCTATCTAAAGCTTCCGCTTCTGTTGGCCAGTGGCGCCTATTTTTTGACTTATTACCATTGAATCTTGACTTATAACACCTTGCTCTAACTATTACTATTAATAAACTAACTATTACTACTAATGTACTAATTCTTCCTTTTGTGCATATGGGCATCTATAGACAACGGAATGTTTAATTTGACTGGAGACGGATAAATCTTGTCCTTTGCATACTTACCTTTGCATACTTTGATTATTGTCTAATGCGACGAAGTGGCAGTTTGTCGACCGTACGTAACTTCCTGTATTAAAGTTTCTTAACTATAGAAACATTCAAGGTTCTTCAAGATTATTGAAAATATGTCTTAACTTTTTCCTTTATACAAATTAAACAAAAGATGACAAACATAATTTTATTTTGTCAAAATCATTCATTTTTTATAAGTAGGCAATATATTTATAATAAAAAATAGGCAAAAAACGTTTCAAAACCATAATAATAGCGTAATAATCAACATTTTCTCACATATTGACAGTTTGGAAAACCGCGACATAAAAATTCATAATGCGTAGGATTCGACGATAAAATTTGCAACAACAAAACACTATAGCAATTTATCCAAATCTGTGTCACTGAATGGTAAAATTTGATTACAATGAAAAACGTGAGATAACGTTTTTCTCCCATTTCTTACAAATTTTATATATTTGAATGTACAAAATTTCAATTTGCATTGGATGTTTTTTTTATCGACGTACTATTAATTGATTCAGTGGCGACAATTCTATTTAATCATTAAAGAAAAACATTTTATCAATTGTTATAGGATCATTAAAATGTTTCTATCAGTAAAAAATTTTACACGCAGGGATCACAATGACATCTCATGAAAACGGCTTCAGTGCTAACGTCATAGTTGTTAAAAAAAATCTATTCTCAAAAACCCACTAACATCCTTTGTCATAGATTTTGTTACATTTATCTTCTTCTTAGTCGAAATCATTCGTTTGTTTTGTTGGCTCAGTTCCAAAAAACATGAAAATTTTATAATTTCTGACTCCCAAATGTCTGGGCAAAATGATTTAGTTTGTTTAGATAAAAGAGGATTCAAATTCATTGAAAATTTGAGTCAGAAGAAAAAAATTTAGTTTACTTTTACTTTCAAAGTTTTCCTTTTCTTTTAATTCGTCTTGAATCACATAATTTTTCTAATCAATCATTCATCTATGTTTGGAAGTCTATGTAAATATATGTATCAATTGCGGAAAATATTTAAATTACAAAGAAACTTGTGTTATCGTTTTCTTCAAGAGATTTTTGAGTTTTTTTAAGGCGGCGCCAAGATATCAGACGCCATGATGTTAGAAATGGTTTTTCATTGTAAGATTAGTCGTAGATTGAAATTAAAACATTACACATGTTTGTGGCTAAGCCAAGGACCTAATTCTTAACCAAATCACACCAGTAACTTTTCATGTATGATTCGACATTCAATATTTCTAACAAATGACTGTTGGTGAGTAGAGAAAGCTCCTACCTCTCTAAATTTAAAAGCAATAATACAAAAATTTCTTTTATTATAAAAATTTTTGTGGATCTTTTATATGAAGTAATAGTTAGCTCCCCAAAACAGTTTATGTGTAGCAACTCATTAACTGCATAAAGCAAATCAAAATTAAGGCTCAAATCCACAACTTGATTTTTAGAGCTTGAAACCGTCCAAGAGTGGGAATAGTTATAAATGGGAACTTATACGCCATATGGGTACTACGTGTAAATAATCCATTGGATTTTTTTGTTTATAGTCAATTTACCTGAATTATTTAATTTCTGTGTGTTGTGAAAATTACTGTAACAATTGCAGGTTAATTTTTACCTCCATGGCTTTAGTGCAACGACCAATACCGAATCTTCATTGCTTTTAGACAAGACAATTAATTTTACCTAATCAACCATCTGTAAAGTTTATGACCACTATACTAAAAGAGCTCCACTTCCTATTTGTTTTTAAACATTCAATTAGCCTTAGAGATTAGTGTAATTTACAAACGGGATCCAAACTGGATTCAATGCTATTGGAATTGAGTTTTTCAGCATCATCGTTAATTTCCTTTTCTATCGGATTTGATGCTTCGAAGTCTTGTCCTAACTTAAAACGTTAATAAATGATGTTGTGGTGTGATGTGATTGTGAATATATTGATGAGAGATGGGAGAATAGGTCCAAAATTAATGATAATGAAAATATATATTATTTATTGTTTGTCTTTTTTAAGTAAAGTCATTTTCGTTTTATTTTTTGATATTGGTTTCACCTCGTTAGCTTTTAAATATCCGGAATGTCCTTTTTCATGTAAATTTTCTAATATTCTGATAAGTTCTATGAAGGCAAAATAACAATGTGTCAAAAACAATTTACATAAAGTTGTATTGTAGAGTTTTTGTCATACTAGAGGCATTGGGTATTACTAGATTCTAAGTTTCGTGGATTAAGAGCTTTCATAAGAACTGCAAAATTTAAGTAGTCATCAATGGTGCAACCTATAACCTGTTTATTTTTTACGCTGGTGTTTCACAAGGCTTCGTTTTTTCTCCTACCCTATTCCTAATTTTCAGAAACGATCTTAATCAAGTCCATTCGTACGCGGATGATGGTAATTAGTCCTCATGGACATATAATTTTTACGAGAATGCTTTTTGGGAAACCCCTCAGACCCCGATTTACGTACCAGTCAACAATCCAAGTGTTAAGTGGAGTTAACTCAGGAACTCTCCTAATTCCACTGTTTTCCCACTTAGCTACAACCTACAAATTAAGCTTGACATAAAGAAAACAAATTTTCTCACACTAAAAGTCTTACCAACCCCTTACACATTCCTTTCCCTTTCCTCAATCATCCCCGTTTCATTTCTTGCTCCTTTATTTTCTCCTGCATGAAAAATACCTGTGTGTATTTTCTATTTGAACTGATCTGATCCTGATTCTGTTCATGAATCATACTGTTTAACACAGCCTCAAAAAATTTGTAAAGATAGTTTGGTGTGTGTGTATTTAAACCTTATCCAGCAGTTTGGGCAACATGGTTAGTTTTCAATTTAACTGAAACTTCTTGGCGTCACCTTTAAAAGCACACATCCATCCCACTAGTTATTTCCTCTATCAAATATTGGCCTGTCTGCTATTTTGTTGTGTGATAGGATTAATTGTACGCACGAGAGCGAAATATCAAAGTTTTTAAATTCGGCTTCGGGTTAAGCCAAAGTTATGCTATCTCTCCTTTACTCTTAAATCTATCTTTGACTCAAAAAAAAACTACCGACTAACAACAATATATTGTCAATAAACTCAGTACAGTATGATCGCGTACACTGATGATGTTGTCATCCTTGGCTGAAGTGAAGCTGTTATGAGTAAAACTTTCAAGTCACTTGAGAGTGGTGCTAGAAAAATTGGTCTGCAAATTAACTACGATACAACCAAATATATGAATGTTTCAAGAGATGCCGAGAAGAAATATTTGATGTGCTGCGACTAACAAATTGACGGAGTTGAATCTTTTAAATATTTAAGATCAATGCTAGACGTTTGAGTCTAGCATAGTCATACAGCATACTTACAGATATAAAAGTTCGAATTGCTGCAGGTAATCGATCTTTCTACTCAATTAAACTCTCCTTGGATCACCGTATATGTATCAACTAACACCAAACTCAAGTTATACAAGACATTGATTAAACCGGTAGTGATGTATGGGTCACAAACGTGGGCCCTTACACAAAATGACGAATCGCATTTATCTGTTTTTGAGCGTAAGATCCTATGCCACCTTTTGGTCCACTATGATCCTTTTGGTCCACATAAGAGTACAGAACGCGATATAATTTTGAGACCATAGACCTTCTTGAGGGTCCAGATATAAAAGGTTGTATCAGTTCCAATAGGATCGCTTGGTTGTGGCATGTTCTACGAGCCGATGGACGGTCTGGAATGATTAAAAAAAATGTACATTAGTACCCCAAGGTGTGGGTGACCGCAAGGTAAACCACGACTGCAATGGGAGACGTACGTAATAAACGACCTTAAAAAAATCGACTGCCGTGGCGATTATGTCGCTGTAACAAATAGCCGTGGTAAATATTCGCAGCTTGGCAACGCTTGTAACGTACACCTTTGAGCGCAACGTTATATTTAAGTTGAGGGACGGGCCTTTATCTAGTAGAATTCTTCAAACTTTCATTTTTTCACTATTTGGGCACTAACCAAAAAAACACAATTTAACCAACTGAAACACAACACAATCACAAAAAAAATATAAAAGAAAATATTTACAAAACTATCCAAACTTTAATTTAACATTACTTTTTTTCTTGAAATATTTAACAGAAATGGTGAAAAACAGGTGAAATCAGCAAGGTCTGGAAATGAGGTTTTAATTTTGTACATTTAGGTATTTAGGAAAATTTTTTGTTTTATTTATTTATTTTATTGCAACACGCCTTAAAATTTTTCATCATTTTGAGCTTTATAACATTAAAATCGGGTCAGTTATCCTGATCAGAATCTGATCAGGGCCTGATACAAAATGCCTTACTAGGGTTTGCCCTATTTAATTTAATATGGAAAACTTGATCAGTGCCTGATCCGTTTATCTCAATCAGGGCCTGATTAGGCAAAAGTGTTACACATCATGATCAGGGCCCTATCAAACTAGGGCTAACCTGATCAGGGCCGTATTTGAGCCCTAAGAAATTTCTGCTCGGATTATCATTTGTAATATTGTGTATATTTAGAAGTGATGATTGGTTTTACTACCAAATTAAATTACATAACATGACCTGACAGAAAAATAACTGCTTTTTGAAATTTTAATAATGATGAAACTATAACATTATAATACTATAACATTATTATTATAACATTAATGATTATAACTTCGTCCAGTGTATTTGGAAATAGGTATACAAATACCTATAATCAATTCGTTCCCTGTTCCCCGGTGGAATTTTAAAAGAGCCAATTGGGAGCAATACTCAAAGTCAGTTGATATGAATGTTTGTTGGATACCACCAAAGATTGAGATTTGCTGGTGTCGTATTGGCAGCAGCCAAAAGATATACCGCTCGAGGTTTTCGAGAACAATATATCCCGAACTGGAATACGGAATGTGAAGAACTGTGGAACAGATATATTGAAACAGATGATAGAAGGATTGGATCCGAACTACTATCAGCTTTAAATAGAGATAGAGAAAACCGTTGGAAAGAATTAGTAGCAGATATGGATTTTACACATTCCAGTCGTAAAGCATAGGATCTGCTAAAAAAACTTGGCGGAACAAGTAATAAATCAAATTGCGTGTGTCAAATAGAACCAAATAAAATTGCTTAACGTCTCTTAATGAATTTCAAAGTTTCTATTTCAAAAGATATCTCCAAACAAATAAAGAGTCGTCTTAAACAGCTAAAAAGGAAAATGACAACCTCCACGTTTGGTGATACGGTTTCAATTGAAGAAGTAAATGTTGCAATTAAAAATTTAAAAACTGGAAAAGCAGCTGGATGTGATAAAATTTTTCCGGAATTTTATAAAAATCTATCTAAAAATGCAAAGTTATGGTTGACAAGATTCTTCACGGATTGTTACGATAATGGAAAAATCCCGAGTATGTGGACGAAAGCAAATGTTAGAGCTGTTCTTAAACCGGGAAAACCGAAAGATATTCCAGAAAGTTATAGGTCAATTTTTCTTCTCTGTGTTGGATATAAGTAACTAAAAAGAATTATTTACAACAGAATAGTGGCTTCAATTGATTCTACCATTCCTATTGAATTGAACAAGCTGGGTTTGGAAGTGAAAGAAATTGTTGTGACTAGGTTTTAGCACTCACAACATTTATTGAGGCTGGTTTTCAAGACAAAAAGAAAACATCTGTAGTATTTGTAGATTTGAGTGCAGCATATGACACGGTATGGCAAACTGGTTTATTATACAAATTGCCGAAGATTTTGAAGTGTAAAAAATCTATAAATCTCATCTCCGCTATGCTTTCTAATCGCTCATTTGTTATAATTTTGGGAAATAAAATTAGTAGATGAAGATAGCTAAGTAATGGACTTCCACAGGGCTCTGTGCTAGCACCACTATTTTTCAACGTCTAAACTTCTAATTTACCGCAAACTGTATCTAAGAAATTTATTTATGTCGACGATCTAGCCATAGCATATCAATACTCATATGATCCAAAAGATGAAACAAGGGCAATTGATGCAATAACTGATGAATTATATTTGCTTAATGAATATTATAATATATTGTATAGAAGCGGAAGACACTGATTGGCGAAACATAATAATAATAATAAATATTTAATAATATTAAATTTTAAAAATACTCCTTGTTTTAGTTCGCAAAAAATTATTTTATTTTATTTATTAATATTTATTTACAAAATTATTAATAAAATACCTCGATTAATTTCGGTTTAATTCAACCATTTTCAAAAGGAATAAAAATATTAAAGAAAAAACATTAAACATTGTAAACAAAAAATTAACGAAAAAATATGAACTACTTTAATCAAACATTTTAACATTTGCAAAAATAAAAGTAGAAAGAAAGTAATGAACAAAAACATTTTTTATAGTCAAATAATAAAATATGTATTAACATTAATAAAACTAAAGCCGCAATTAGACTATTGCAGAACTCTACAATATTTCTGCAATGGTAGGGTGTAAAATATTCATTGCAGAAAAATTTGGCAATGAATATTTTACACACCACCATTGCTCGACTATTGCAGAAATATTGCAGAGTTCTGCAATAGTCTAATTGCGGCTTTAGTCTGTAAGGGTAAACCATTACATAACTTAAAGAATCTAAATAATAATTTCCATTTTAAATTTAAATAGTGATCTCAAACAAATCCGGGTTAGTTAAAAGTGAAAAAATGACGTCAGTTTGTAAGTTTAATAAATTTTGGTTATGAAAAAGAGCTTTTCTAATTTCAAAAGATTCAAGAATATCAAGTTTTGTACCTTTAGATTCAAAATGAAGAATTTTTAAATTTGAATTATTATTGAAATAACTATTATGGTTTTCAGATAACATATGATTCGAAAAAGTTGAAGAAGAATGTCCATATCTCAAAGCTCGAAAATGTTCAGCTGAACGATCTTCAAAACTACGACCAGTTTGTCCAATATACAAGGCATCACAGTCATCACAGAAAAGTTGATATACTCCACATTTAGAAACATTTTTTTTGTTTCATCTTATTATTTACAAGAAGATTCTGTAAAATATGATTATTATACAAAGAACAACTCAAATCGGTGTATTTAGAAATAACATTTCCTAGTTTTTGGCTTACTTGTCCATTATAATAAATTTTACGCCAATGTTTTGTTTCAGGTACAGAAACTGGATAAATTTGCCTATAAGCGAGACGTTTGAGTTTTTTGTTAAGAATTTTATGAACCAAAGTTGGTTCGAAACCATTTTCACTAGCGATGTTTAAGATAGTGTTAAATTCTTTATTAAAGTTTATGGAAGAGAGTGGGATTTTTATAAGTCTATCAACTAATGAATAAAGAGCTTAATGTTTAATATTCAGAGAATGATTGGAGGTGGGGTGAATAATCGTATATGTGTAAGTTGGTTTGCGAAAAATATTAAAATCAAATTTAGTTTGGCTATGGTTTATAGTAATATCAAGAAAATTAATAGACTTCTCTATCTCTTTTTCAATTGTAAATATAATAGAGTTACATTTTCCGTTAAGGATATGAAGAAAAGAGTCAAGTTGTCGTTCGGTTCCAGTCCAAAGACAAAGAATGTCATCTACATACCTATACCAAAACAAAACATGTTTAGCAAGTGGAAGTGATACATCTAAAATATTTCTCTCAAACCAATCCATAAAAATTTCAGCTAGAAGGGGAGATAATGGGGATCCCATCGGAAGACCATCAGTAAGTTTATAATATTTGTTATTAAAAACAAAATAGTTCTGTTCAACACAAGTTTTAAATATCATGCTGAGTTCGTTTTGAAGTTCGAATTTTTTATAAGATCAAAAACTATATCCTTAAGAATGTTAACAGGGATAGAAGTAAACAAACTTGACACGTCGAAAGAAATTAATTTTGAATTATGAGGAACATACAAATCTTTGATTTTATTAATTAAATCAATTGAATTTTTGATACCATATTTAGAAATAAAACCTGTTTTTTCAATAAAAATATTATTAAATTTTTTGCACAATTTGTAGGCAGGTGCACTACAATAGGAAACAATCGGTCGAATGGGTATATTTTCTTTATGCAATTTACTCAGGCCATAAAGAACAGGTGCTGAAGGGTTCATTTGTTTTAGAAGAAAAGATGTACGTGGTGGAAACAAATTAATACAATATGATATACAATCAGACGTCTTGATTTGTTAGTATCTATTGAAGCATACTTTAATCCTTTATTTAAAAGTTGAATTTCATTTTGTGAAAAATTAATATTTGATATATTTTCTACTTTAGTGTAGAAAGTTTGTGTTGAAGGAGGCTCAGGATATTTGGTAATCAAGAGAATATTCAATTTTTCTTTTGTTTTAAATACTTTTGGAAAGCATATTCTTGAACATATTCACGTAAACCAATATCTAAAACATCAAATTCAACTTACAAACTGACGTCATTTTTTCACCTTTAACTAACCCGGATTTGTTTGAGATCACTATTTAAATTTAAAATGGAAATTATTATTCAGATTCTTTAAGTTATGTAATGGTTTACCCTTACAGACTTAGTTTTATTAATGTTAATACATATTTAATTATTTGACTATAAAAAATGTTTTTGTTCATTACTTTCTTTCTACTTTTATTTTTGCAAATGTTAAAATGTTTGATTAAAGTAGTTTTCGTTTACTTTTTGTTTACAATGTTTAATGTTTTTTCTTTAATATTTTTATTCCTCTTGAAAATGGTTGAATTAAACCGAAATTAATCGAGGTCTTTTATTAATAATTTTGTAAATAAATATTAATAAATAAAATAAAATAATTTTTTGCGAACTAAAACAAGGAGTATTTTTAAAATTTCGTTTACTTTTTGTTTACAATGTTTAATGTTTTTTCTTTAATATTTTTATTCCTCTTGAAAATGGTTGAATTAAACCGAAATTAATCGAGGTCTTTTATTAATAATTTTGTAAATAAATATTAATAAATAAAATAAAATAATTTTTTGCGAACTAAAACAAGGAGTATTTTTAAAATTTAATATTATTAAATATTTAATATGAATATTATAATAACTGGCGACTGAGGCCAAATCCAGATAAATGTGAAGTTTCCACTTTCCATCTTTCAAATCAAAGTGCAAATCACATTATCAATATAAATTTTGGAAATAAAAATCAAATACAACCCAACACCAAAGTAATTGGGTATAACTCTTGACTGATCTCTTACATTTAGGAACCATTGTGAAAAACTGAGTGGAAAACTAAAAACTAGAAATAACATTATACAAAAATTATCTGGTTTGGATTAGGGAGATTCACCTGTCGCCCTACGAACTTCTGCACTATCTTTAGTGTATTCAGCAGCAGAATCCTGTGCATCTGTTTATTCACATAGTTTTCTAAAACGATAGACGTTCAACTTAATTCAACAATGCGTATCATTACAGTGACGATAAAATCTACATCTTTATTGTGGCTACCAATACTGTCGAACATAGCTCCTCCTATGCTCAGAAGAGAGGCTGCTTTGGCTCAAGAAGCGCAAAAAATATTCAATGACTTGCGGCTCCCGATTCATTCGTACATTATTAATAGAGGTGTAAAAAGATTATTGTCCAGAACTCCATTTTGGACGAAATTGGAGACGATTGGAGATTACAGTCGGTATAACATTTACGATACATGGAAAACTATCTTCGATAATAATGAGTTTCCCAATAAAGAACTGATATCAGAACCATATTTGGAAGTACCAAGATTTCATACAGTACAGAATCGATGTGTCTGGACCATCCTCAATCGAATCAGGACAAATTGTGGAAGAACGTTGAGCACACTTCATATTTGGAATCCAGAAATATCACCAGTAAGTGACGGTGGATATATGGAACAAACAATACAACACATAATCAATGATTTCCCAGGCAGACGATTTGATGGAAGTTTAATCGAACTACATAATTTTGGTGAAACTGCTTCAACTTGGATCAGTAATTTAGATATTTCTTTCTAATGATGATATATTGTACATCGTAAATCCATTCGAATAAATAAATAAAAACATTATTGATTAGTTAAATTTTGCCAAAAGTTAACCGCGGTTACCCGAGCAGAAATTTCTTAGGGCTCAAATACGGCCCTGATCAGGTAAGCCCTAGTTTGATAGGGCCCTGATTATGAGTGTAACGCTATTGCCCAATCAGGCCCTGATTGGGAAAAACGGATCAGGGACTGATCACGTTTTCCATATAAAATTAAATAGGGCAAATTCTAGTAAGGCATTTTGTATCAGGCCCTGATCAGATTGCCCAACTAGGGGTCAGATACGAAAAATCTGGTGATACCCATGCCATGCCATCAATATGCGTCTGAAAAAAAAAAAATATATATATATATATATATATATATATATATATATATATATATATATATATATATATATATATATATATATATATATATATATATATATATATATATATATATATATATATATATATATATATATATATATATATATATATATATATATATATATATATATATTGCTGCAGAGCGATGAATGAACATATTGTGAACATTTTTGTTCACATTTGATGCACATGAGTCTGAAATGTCTGTGCATATATGTGATAAGGCATTTTACGACATGTGCATGGTATAGTTCACATCATGTGAATGAAATATCTTATAAACAATTTTGTGCAGACTTTTTTTTTATTCAATGTTAGGGAACGAAAGGGGCTCGAAAGTATTATTCAAATTTCTTTGAGGAATTTCTTAACGTTGATTTTAAAGTTTTGAGGATTAAAACTATCAGTAAAGACCCACGCCGGTAAGGCATTCCAGAGATGAGAAGCTCTGTTAAAAAAATCGCGTTAAAAAGCGACAGTTCTACACATTGTCACTTGAACCGCAAAAATATGGGCTGCTGTTGATGCTCTGGTGTAACGTGCGATGTTTGCTGGTTCAGGCAAAATCGATTTGATCTCCGTAGACGCCCGTTCGTCCATAATATACTTGTAAAATACCGTCAAAGCAGCGACGTAAGAAGTAGGAGTCGAGTTGCCGATCGATTTAACAGCTCTCTTCTGTATAGAATCAAGACATTTCAAGCTACTTATGTAGGCTCCCCCCAATATGTGAGAACAATGCAGGGACGTCCCTCCATGCAGGGACGAATAAATGGTTTATATATTAAACGAAGCTGCTCGCTATTAAAAACCTTACTCCAACGACCCAAAAATCCTAATTTTTGAACAGCGTTCTTAGCTAGGTTAAAAATATGAGAATTCCATTTCATAGTATTTTCAATCTCAACTCCTAGAAGTTTAACAGATTCTTTCTCTTCAAGATCATTTGAATCAAACTTTAATAAAAACGGATTAGGTGTTGATAACCTAGAAAAATGACAAACTTGAGTTTTACTTGTGTTGAATTCAACACTGTTAACAACTCCCCAATCTAAGATGGTTTTTAAATCAATATTTAATGACTCTATCAAGTTTGATCTAGCGACATTAAGATTTGATGGTGCATACAAATTTGGCATTTCATGTGACGCATGAAGTGTGCTATCATCAGCAAAACTATGGATGGGATTAATTGTTGAATCTAGCAAGTCATTAATATAGAGAAGAAAAAGAGTAGGTGGTAGAGCGGAACCTTGAGGATCACCAGCATTAGTTGAAAAGATATTCGATGAAACACCATCAACATTGACCCGAAATTTGCGCTCGGAAATAAAGCTTTGTAACCAAGAAATAAGTTGCTCATCTAAGCCATAGCATTTCAGTTTGCAAATAAGATTGTTGTGCCATACTTTATCAAATGCTTTAGAAATATCAAGCGCAACGCCAAAATTCTTACCATGGTTTTCAAGCGATTTGTTCCAGATATGCGTGACAAAAGAAAGTAAATCTCCTGTCGCTCTTCCTTTACGGAATCCGTATTGTCTTTCATTAAGTAATTTTGACGACTCTTAGAAGCTCAAAATATTAAGATTAACATATTTCTCAAATACTTTAGAAACAACCGACACAATTGATATAGGTCTGTAGTTTCTTGGATCCGTTTTAGCACCTTTCTTCTTCAACTTTCAAATCCCTTTCTTATGACAAATAGAAAATTTTAGTGAGGACTGGTGGTAACTCCTTAGAAAAAGTTTTAGGATTTTGTGAGAAACTCTAGGTATTGGTATAGGCAGGAAATTGGGTTCTACTAATGTAGAATTTAACGAGAAACAGTTACCCAATAAATTAGCTTTTTCCTTAGGGTCAATAACAGCTATATCTCTATCAATAAGAGGAGGTAAAGGAGACTTACAAAAATCTTCTTGAACAGCCTTGGCGGCCTTATAAAAACTTCGTGAACCAGTAGGGTGCTCAGCAAATTTATAAGCTTTTTCCTAATACAAGTTTCTCTGCATCTATTAATTTCTACATGAATTTTTTTCTATTCGGTATAATCTAAGGTTTTCATCCGATTTGTTTTGAATAAACTTTTGAAAAGCCTTTTTTTTAATTTTTATTGCTTTTTTACAGTTACTTGAAAACCATCGATCAACCTTCGGAACAATCAAACTATTTGGAACAAACTTACGCATACCCATTGTTAAAATTTTTGAAAAATTAGAAGCAACAATGTTTGGATCTTGGCTGAAAAGACAGTTGCGTTTCCAGGGAAAACATTCAAAAAAATCTTTAAGTCCCTGCCAATTTGCAGCTTTATAATCCCAAACAAGACGAGGATTAGTTTTAAACTGTTTAGGTACTTGTATATTTAAATGTGTGGAGATCAAATTATGATCTGATCCAACCAAAGGCTCTGATACTTTAAATTGAACCTACGAAGGATCCTTTATCTAAAACAAATCAAGCAAGTTACCACGTTGGCCAGGAATGTCAGGAACTCTGGTAGGCTGATCTATTATCTGAGTGAAACTATGATAAATAGCAAAAAGTTCAGCTTCTTTACATAATTCATCAGTTTAAGAGCTATGTGCAAGCCATTCTTTATTATGAACATTGAAATCACCGAGAACTATAATTTTAACGTTAGGATTTACAGTCAACCTATCTATCTCTTCAGATAGGTCATGAAATAAATTTATGTTCTCCGGTGAGTTGGGCGAGCGATACAATCCAACGACAAACAAAGTTTGATTAAAGCAGGTAATTTTAAGGCAAGACATATTTTGAAATTTTGAATTCAATTCAAAATTATTTATTCTCACATATGGTACAGAATTTCTAATAAACGCACAAACACCATGCTTCAAGTAGAATGAAGATTCAAGCTCATAGTCAAGATAAACATATTCAGTTTTGTCTAACGATACAGCTCTCGCGCTGATAATCGTTTCCGTTAAATAAAGAATATCATGCTTAAGATTCTCAAGATAGAGGTGCAC
Organism: Diogma glabrata; assembly: GCA_963693315.1. NCBI lineage: Eukaryota > Metazoa > Arthropoda > Insecta > Diptera > Cylindrotomidae > Diogma > Diogma glabrata. Next base: position 3,927,600 of record OY856189.1, on the reverse strand, counting down.
TGCATTTAGATTGACGTTCAATCCTCTTATATTAGCAAAACTGACAAGACAAGTTCGCCGTTTTAAATTACAGTTAAATCTCAAAATAAATCTGAAAACAATCCTCAAAATAAATTCCAACAAACAATCAAATAAAATATCAAAATTGATATCTAAATTGACAGTTTTAACAGCTGGATAACTTGATACTAAGTCTAAGTTTAACTGTCAAAATTGTCAATCCAAACAAAGGATTATTAATTAATGGTTCAAAGACATCAACAACAGTTCAATAAATCAACATCAAACAACAATAAACAATTGTTGTATCTTACCGTCTACGAATATTTCGAAAATGGTTTTTCGATTTAGGAGCTTCCTAAATATGTCACTCTTTATTTCTGATTGCAACCCTTTAGAAAAAGCCAAAATTTTATTCTTGCGTTTTTTTAAAGCTATACAAATAAAGTTATAGTAAATAAATGATCACATAAGTTCACTTTTGTGGCTTTTTTTCAGAAAATTCTTTTATTATCGGTCGTATTCTAATAAATAAGAAGCTTCAGATTCATTTACTATAAGAGAAAAGGCAACTAGTCTTTTCCGGCACGGCACATGCTTGATCGCCTGGCGGGTGCTTAATTTTGATAAGTTTTTAATTTAGAAAAGCTCCTTTTATGGACGCTACAGTAAATGGCAGTATCTTGGCTGTTATAAATAAATTCGGAAAAGATCTAGCATGTTTTGCAAAGATTGAGGGTTTAAAAGTTTCTATCGGAGTTAGGTTCATGTTACAAAAGTTTCTGTTGATGTTATAAAATTTTGAAGTTCTCGCAGAGCTTTATAGCATCAACATCGTTCAAATGTTCATCAAATATTCAAAAATGTAATCCGTGTTGTGTGATTCCTAGTTTTTTGATTGAAATATTTTATATAAAAGCCAGATCTATAATAACATTTTTTACATCCATATAAGAATAAATCGTGTTCTTCTAATAAATTAATAGCAAAATCAATTGGAAAAAATAGAAAATTTGTGAAGGATCTAGATCTTATATTATATATTTTATGATTCATATTCAAAATCTTTGCTGTACAACAAATTCGTATTTCACTTGAATGCGAAATATTTGGTTCGCTCTCTAAGATATCCGCCAGCTTTTTTCACTACTATAATTACTTCTCTAAAACGTATATTCGCCATTTTTATGCAAAGAAATACATTCAATTACATTCAAGTTCATACTTTGTATCATTTTAGAAACGAAATAAATTTTGGAAAGAACATCGTTTCACAAAATTAGACTGCAACAATATTTAAAGCATCGATAAACCTTTTGTTTTCCTTTTGCCTCATCTTCGCTAAGCATTTCAAACTTTAATTAAAGTATTATAAAATTCTACGATTTGAAATCTGGTTTTGAAAGCGGTTTTTATAGCCGATTTTCGGTTTTCCCAACAAGTTTCATAAACTGTCTAAAACTTAGCTTTTTATCTGCTGCCCAAGAAGATCAAAACGACAAACCGATTTCGATAAATAGCGTATATAGTTGAAAAAATTGAATAAAGTTGCAAAAAATTATGAGTTTCTCCAGAAGATGACGCCGCACCATTTATAACAAGATTTAAAGAATGAGTAGCACATGGTATAAAAATATTTCCCTAAGCAACTTTATTCGATTCGGAACTGCAGCATTTTTCCCTTCATGCAGGATCCTCTATCAAATCATTAGCCTCTTATGTTATTTAACGAGATCTTTATTTCAGTAAGCTCAATTAATAATGTATTCATGGACTACAATCAGCGAAATGTTTACAAATTCCTTTCTTTTCACATATTGTTTTTAAGATATGGTTAACTCAACAATGAATCCTATCATATAATGAAACCAATAGTTAAACATGGACCAATATTTAATGATAAGATGTAGGAAATAAAATTTTTATATAAGAGTTCACAGAACACAAATTTTATAAAAATAATTTGTAAAAGAAAAATTAAATTGGGTTCCCGTTCTCGGGTTAAGCATACTCCTTAATCACGTGAACCATTGTCCTCCCTGATTATTAAAGCCTACATTTAAATAGTTAATTAAATAAAAAGAGGAAAACGGCATATGAAAGAGTGCATAAGAAAAGAGTTTATTCGCCACTTCCCGTAAGATATCACCTTGACTGGTAATATCTCACTGCTATGGCGTTAAAACGTATGTCAATAGCAGCGACATGAGTACGCGAGTTTTCACACGTCCATAGATTAAAAATTAAAACAAAAATACAAATTTTGATACAAAACTAAATTTCTGCATTTTATATAAAAAATAAAATTTTATTTGCATCAAAACTTATTAAAAACCAAAACGAAAAAGCTATCTAATTTAAAGCAAAACTCAATTTTGACGTCTTTTGTTTTGGCGCCGGTACGGTCGCTCCTTCGCAACCGCGGTTTATCCAGCTCTGGAGAAAGCGATAGCTAGAGACCATAGTCCTATTAAAATTTACGAATCATCTTTTATATGATTGTCATAAGGTTCATTCAATATTCCTTATAACTCACTATAAATTCACCTACATCGCCTATGGACAAATTACTATTCCTAATAAGTAATTGCAAATTTGAAATATATTGTACTAGAAGCACGTAAATTAAATAAAAACTCTTATAACCATCCCACTAACATCACTCTTACCCAAAATTTTCTAATGTACCTTTTTTTGGTAAATCTAACTACCAACTGCGCACAATCGATAAATATATTTTAGAATCATCCAAAGCAAGGAATTTATCATTTTTTATATAGTTTTAAATCACTATAAATAGTTATGAAATTTTTTATTAAAAAGTAGTAACAATTTGGAATTACAGGATTTTATATATAGCAAAAAAAAATTACTTGTGTTAAAAAAAACATAAATATATTTAAGTGTTAATTAATATAAAAAATAATAAAACGAAAATGTTTGTGCGAATTATAAATTTGGTTTTATTATTTTTAATTGTTTGTGATTCAAATGAAGCAAGATATTTACCAACACGGAGTGATAATAATCAATTGGATCGTTTATCAGAATTATTAAGAGATGTGAGTAAACCAGTAGAATGTTTATCAGAAAAAGTAGATGTTGGTTCCAATTAATTATCTAATATAAATATAATTAATTTATTAGATTTTAGAATTAAACGAACCATCGAGTAATGGAATTCATGATACACAAAATGAGTATAATTTCGAGAACCATCAGCGACCATCAACACAATTAATGTCTTCTTCAGCATTATCAGATGAGGAATATTTTCGACGAAATCCGAGCTTAAAATTTCTTAAAAAGTTTCAATAAAAATCATTAAACTTTTTTTTATTTATTTACTCAGTTTAAAAAAAATTTCGATATTTTTCTAAATGTTTTTCAAGCAATATGAATAAAATACAAAAAAGACGCTTACAAAATATTAAATACAAAAAGAAATAAAATATATTATAATAATTATTTTTCTTTAATTAAATTATACAATAAAGGATATAAAAAGCAAAAATATTTTGGTAACTGTATGGATTGTATCTGATATTTATATATATTTTTGATTTTGACATACCAAATAAATGTATAAGTAATTTGAACTTTTTTGTTGTTAATGTTAAGAATGCAGGAAATTACAAAAGATTCTGAAGTGTTCAAATAAGATTATTGAAATTAAAACAAGAAGAACATATTTTGGCTAGCTCCCATGCCATCAGTGACGGTTACAATTTGAAAAATTTGTTGATCGACAAAAGCCTTCATTTGTAGACAATTTGATGGACCTACAAAATTTTTTTAAAAAAATTATTAGTTCGTTAGCATATTTGCCGTAAAATACGATAAATTTGTTTTTATAAATGTTGCAGGTAGTTTTTTCCCTTATTTTGAATTTTGAGGAATTAAAGAAAATTTTCAAAATGCGGGTAATTTTCAGGGAAATTTTTTTTTGGGGCGACAATTCTTTTTTCCTGGTGCCCCACCGAAATTTTGTTGGAAATACCCAACAAAACGTCCTCCTAAAATATGAGCCCTCAAAATTAATGTTTAGTACTCGGCCTTTGCGTTTGAATATTTTCCATACAAAGTACATATAATGAAAAAAAATTACAGAAAAAAAAAATTACAGCTCAGCGGCATTTTATACTATTTCAAAATGGAAAAAAGCAACTAACTCAGGATTAAATTATCTACAAAAATGCTTATGGAGAAGTAACTGTAACTTACACCGGTGACACATTACAGATCACAAAACAAATTTATATGAATTTCTTGTTCTTTTGTTTTTATTTCATAAATGGCTAAAGCTACAGAAAAAATGTCAATAACAAAGTTGTAGTTAATTAAGTTTCCTACAAAAAACTCATAAAAACCGAATCTCTATTTCTCGCGATAATAAACATTTATTATTTTAGAACTTGCGGTCTTCATAAATTGATGACGAAAATCTCTAAAAACACCCATTTTAATAAAAGCTTATTATCTCGAGAAATATCAATCATAGAGATTCAGTTTTTATGAGTTTTTTGTAGGAAACTTAATTAACTACAACTTCGTTATTGACATTTTTCCTGTAGCTTTAGCCATTTATGAAATAAAAACAAAAGAACAAGAAATTCATATAAAATTTGTTTTGTGATCTGTAATGTGTCACCGGTGTAAGTTACAGTTACTTCTCCATAAGCATTTTTGTAGATAATTTAATCCTGAGTTAGTTGCTTTTTTCCATTTTGAAATAGTATAAAATGCCGCTGAGCTGTATTTTTTTTTTTTAAACCCTAAAGTTTACATGCATTTTGTATAGAAAATATTCAAACGCAAAGGCCGAGTGCTAAACATTAATTTTGAGGGCTCATATTTTAGGAGGACGTTTTCTTGGGTATTTCCAACAAAATTTCGGTGGGGCACCAGAAAAAAAGAATTGTCGCCCAAAAAAAGCACCCTAATATATATATATATATATATATATATATATATATATATATATATATATATATATATATATATATATATATATATATATATATATATATATATATATATATATATATATATATATATATATATATATATATATATATATATATATATATATATATATATATATATATATAT